>DWJQ01000885.1:0-12351 GCA_018248915.1 Hesperia meskei straton
TGTGTCAATTTTCATTCTTGTCCGTGGATTATGTTGAGTGGGCCTGACCATGTATGGGGATTTGCCAATGTCCTTTATATCTATTATTTGGTTTGAAGTCTTGGGTGAACCCCTCTCAATTGAGGGTAAAGGCCTCCTCCAGAGATGCCCAATATTCTCTATTCATGGCTTTTTCCATCCACTGTTTACCAGCAGTTTCTGCGATGTCATCTGCCCACCTAGTTTTTGGTCTCCCTCTCTTTCTGTGCCCTCTGGGTCCTGGCCAAGACGTTACTTTAGTTGTCCATCGCTCGTCAGTCATTCTCGCTACATGGCCGGCCCATCGTCATTTTAATTTCTTTGCGTAGCTTAAAGCATCTGTTACTCCTGTTAATTCTCTTATGACGGTGTTGCGTATTTTTTGACGTCTTTTAATTTTCAACATGCTCCTTTCCATGCTACGTTGACAAGAGTTAATTTTGTTTTTCACATGGCGCGTGTATTTCCATGTTTGGCAAGCGTATGTGAGTGACGGCAGAAGGCAGGTATTCATAACTTTTCTCTTAATTTTTAACGGCATCTGGCTTTTAAATATTTCTTTCAGTTTCCAGTACTTTCTCCATGTCCCTTTTATTCTTCTATCTATTTCCTGTTCATTGCTTTGTTTGGCAAATGATACTTGCTTGCCTAGGTATATATAAGAGTCTACATATTCTATTGTCACATTTCTAACTTTAATTTCACATTTTGTTGCATTTGTCATTACCTTTGTTTTGACAAAGTTGATCTCTAGCCCTGAATAACTGCTTGTTATTTGTAACGTCTCTATCATTTGTTGTAGCTCCATACTATTTTCTGATAGTAAAACGATGTCGTCTGCGAATCTAAGATGACTGATACGCTCTCCATTGATATTTAAACCAACCGTTTTCCAATTAAGGCTTTTAAATATGGACTGTAGCACTGCTATGAATATTATAGGCGACAGAGGGTCACCTTGTTTTACACCTCTTTTAATGGAAAAAGGGGGCCCTGTAGACTCTAATTTCACTCTACTAGTGCTGTTGTTGTAGAGGTATTTTAGTACACTAATGTATTTAGACTCAACATTTTGTGTTTTTAGAGCTTCCCATATTGATGAATGGTTTATGGTGTCGAAAGCTTTTTTGTAGTCAACGAACGCTATGTAGAGTGGTTGATGAAATTTTTGGTATTTCTCGATAATTTGTTCTATTGTATGGATGTGGTCTACAGTCGAGAAGCCGCTCCGGAATCCTGCTTGTTCGACGGGTTGGCATGAAGCTAGTGTGGTATTGATTCTCTTTTCGATAACCGACGAGAACAATTTATATAGCGAAGGCAGAAGGCTAATTGGTCGATAGTTATTTATGTCATGTCCTTTTTTGTACAATAATACGATGTTTGACTCCGACCACTGGTTAGGTGTTGTAGAGCTGTCCAAAATCTTATTGAAGAGTATCTTTAAAGGTGTAGCAAGGAGCGTGCAAGCAGTTTTAATTGCTTCGTTCGTTATTCCGTCTGGCCCCGGGCTTTTTTCTGATTTGAGACGCTTTATTCCAGTTATTATTTCTGTTTCCTCTATTGGATTCGTTTCTTTCCTATTTGAAATATCTTCCTGAAGGTATGTAGGGGTTTGATAAGGTTCATATGAATTGTAGAGTTCTCTGTAAAACGTTGTGGCTATGTGGAGTATGTCTCTTCTCTTGTGTGATACTCTATCTGTTCCGTGGAGGCCTTCAATCCATGTTTTATGTGTCTTTAGTTGGTTGTACGCTCTTTGTAAACTGCCTGACTTCTCTAGGTGATTTAATATAGTTTGTTTACGGTGATTTTTGTAGTCTTGTCGTATGTATTTACTCGTAAGCTTATATAGCGCTCTTAGTTCATTCTTCATAGCTCTAGATTTTGGTTTTGACTTTTGTAGTTCGCTCTTTCGGTTTATTAATTTTTTTGTGCGTTCCGATATAACGCTACATTTTTTGTCCTTATGCGAGTTAGATATTGCAGCTATTTTTAAACTACATGTGATGCTTGAAATAATTTTGTTGTAATAGGTTTGGACTGGGCAGTCTTTGTATTGGTATATGAGGTCATCTAAGTTGTTGTTCAGTGATTCAAGATATCTTGAAATTTCTTCATAAGTTTTCAATCTACTTTTTGGGTAAGATGCGTAGTTGTTTCTCCTTTTTTTAGTGGTTTTAAGGTTAAAAATTGCTCTTACGCATCTGTGGTCCGATGGAAATTGAATGTTGAGGACTTGCATATCTTGAACATTTTTTGGTAAGTTTGTCAGAATGAAATCGATTTCGTTTTTTGTGATACCATCTGGAGACCTCCATGTCCATCTTTGCTTACTTTTCTTTTTGAAGAATGTATTCATGATTGACAGGTTATTTTCATATGCAAATTGAATTAACCTTTCTCCCCTGCAGTTTTGTTCGCCATATCCAAATTTATTTATAATTAATTTTTCTTCGTGTACCGGTTGTCCTATTTTCGCATTAAAATCGCCCATTATCACTACTTTTTCGTCGGATAGTTTTAGAGCTTTTTCGATGGTGTTGTAAAAAGCCTCGATTTCCTCGGCCTGGGCTGATTCTGTAGGAGCATACACTTGAATCAAGCTTATTTTGAGATTGTTTATACTGAGTTTCAGAAGTGCAACTCGCTCAGATAAGCCGATGAAACTTTCGATATTGTTTTTTAAGTGCTTTTTCACAAGAAATCCGACTCCACCTTGACCTGGTGTCTCTCCTATACAGTAAAATATTATGTTTTGATGCTCTTGTATGGCATTGCCGAGTCTTCTTATTTTGGATAAGCCAATTATGTCAAACTTTATGTTTTCAAGTGCATTTAACAGCTCTAGGAACCGTGCATGGTTTGATAAAGTTCTCACGTTGTATGTAGCAATGAAGTATAAGTTTGTGATTATGTTTGAAGAATTATAATTTGTCTCTGGAGGGTTTTGGTCTGACTCTCCCGCGGTGACCAGCCGTCTTGGGAGACTGAGAGGGGCCAGAGTTGGTTGCTATTGAGTTGCCTGGCTAGAATCTTGTGATGGGGTTTGTTGAGAGAGAGCACCGTAGTAATTCAGTGATGGCTTTTTTACGAGATAGCTGTTTATATTGTTATTCTTTTTAATTTTTGTCGGTTGCGTTTGATTATCGTGGCGACTGACAGATGGCGGTTGTTCTGGGGAATCTGAGAGATTCCTCTTATTGCTGCTCTTCCTTTCCTGCCCTGATTGGTAGCTTGGTATGACGCGTTGATTTTGAGCGTTCATTGACTATATTTATAATTGCTTTATTTCCTAGGGCTCTCTCCTTCTGTAGCTCTATTTGCAGATCTTTGCGTTTTTGTAGGATTTCGGGAGGGAAGTCTTCTTTTACGTAATAAGATGATGTTTCTAGATTCTTCATGTTTTTAAGAATTTTTAATTTTAGGCCTAAGGTCGTCAGAGTTACTACAATGGGTCTAATTTTCTCTCCTTTTTTTCCTAGCCGCCTTACCAATTCCACGCTATTTTCATCGCATTTTATGTTCATTATCCTGTTTATAATGTCTAACACCACGTGCTCTAAGTCCTGGTAGGATCTTTCACTTTCTTCAACTCTGAAAAATAGTAAATTTTTTCTTCTAATAAATCTCTCCATGTTATCAATTTTATTCTTTTGTGATTTAATTTGTTGTTCTAAAGCTTCGTTTTTCAATTCTAGATTTTTGAACTTTTCATTTATATTGTTAATTATAGTATTTTTTATGTCTTCTTTCATATCTATCATATCTGTTTTTTGTTTTCTCATTTCTTCTTGCATACTTCTTAGCATAGTTTTTATTTCGTCCATTTTGTTTACTAATTAAAAGTTTGGCTAAAGCAATGCTATTTGTTTACTTTTCAATCTATTAGTATTGACCTCTAGTGGCGAGTAGCTTAAGTTGGATAAACTGGGCTTTGATAAATCTAAATGCTTGCTTGTACTGCCCTCTGGTATCGAGTAGCGCAGGACAGGTCATCGATGCCAATAATAATCCTTTTTAGTTCTGTCACTCTTCGCTAGATGGCGTTGGTCTAATAAACCTTGTATTTTTACACCTGGCACAAATGTGTTTTGAGGTTATGCTATTTCGTGGTAATGAATTTTCGATATGCACGGCAAAAAATCACTTGAAATCACGTTTCTGATGGTTCACTTCGCAGAGTTTGATAAGTTCCAACTAGTTTGAGCACTGAATAAATGGTAATAAGGCGAGTCCTTTCCTTCGTTATTTTGTTGATTTTTTGCACTTTTTCCACCCACTCCCTAGAGAATAACACTATGTCCAGATGATTTGAAGCACTACTTTTAGTTACCACACTTTTTTAATAATATATCACTAGTAACTGTATTTTTAATACGGTAAAAACACAGAGCCTGTATGAAAGGCGACACAGTCGCGCCCTCAGACTTATGATAACTCATAAATTCATTTTGGAACGAAGAGTACATATTTACGCATGCCATGAAATTCAAATGGGTTATGTCAAATGATTGTCACGAAGTTTTTGAAGTCAAGCGATAAGATTTTGTACTGTTTTTTTAGTTCATTAGAATGTAAGAAGAAGACAAACATCAAAAGGAATAAATTTCGTTTATTATAGCACCCTTTCTGCATTTGAATCTTTCTAATTCAAAGTAGACTACAGTTTCAACCGTACCTTCAACTATGTACTTATCTAGCTACTTCAACTTAATACATAATTATAAAACAAAAACCGATTTAGATTTGAAAATAAATTGTAAAAATGTTCATCTCATATATTTTCAGCATTGTTAAACTGGTTTTTTTCTTAAATTTAAATATGCGGTGTCACAAGTACGTCCTCCCAATGAAAATAAATATTTTTGTTAATTGATAAAAAATAAAATATTTTTTTAATTATTATTGACGAAATAAATCGCTGACAAGTTAGTGTCGATAAAATGCTGAGAGGTAAACGTAGAAAAACCGAATTAAGAACCTCTTCATTTTCCAAAGTCGATTAAAGATGGTTTGTGTTGTTGAGGTTCTAATTCTAATAAAGAGTTAATATTTTTTCAGCTGAGAAGCTCTTAAACTTTACAAAAGAGTTCTTTAGTCCCTAAAAACATTCAAGGATTATTGAATATCCGTGCATCACACACCAGATAACCGATATACAACAGATAAGATAATGCAGATAACCAACATTTCGTATACTTGAATAGTAATTTTTCAATTTGAATGACATTTTCAATTCTAGCCGTCAATCTACAATGAATTTTATTCACAGGGGCGGAAAGCTGGTATTTGTGTAGGATGCAATTACAACGAATGCCATATCGAACCCGGACAGAATATACTTAGTATGAATCTTTATTAAGTTCAAGATGTGTAGACTCTAGCTAGGGGCTAGGCCCTAGAGAATAATTCTGTAAATTAGTCGTACACGTACGCACCCAGTTTACAATATCTATGTAACATGATTGTTACACTCATCATCCTGTCCTAAATTCGATTCCCAGCGAGGGGAAAAAAGAAACATAATAATTATGTTATATAATAATAATTTCTGCTTTCAGTCTGGGTCTGTGATTTTGTATTTGTGTGTTATATACCTACATGGAAAAAGAAATCCTACTGTACTGGCTACAACTATGTAGCGTTATTTATTTTTTCTTTAAAAATCTTTTCCTTCAGTACAAGAAAGTAGGAAAGTACATTACAAAAAAAACGAATCACTTCGCTTTGTAATGAAGCAGAATAAAGATACGAAACCAACCCTTTGTAAAAGATTCATGCGGAGTAAAATATCGCATACAATAAAGCGATATCAATTTATCTAGACAGGGGGAAAATCAGATAAGAATTGAAGGGCTTACTTGAACTGGAATCGGATGAAGAAATATCGCTGCGAGCGGCACATTTTATTGACGACAAACAACAAAACATTGAGGGCATTGCGATACCTGTCTTCGTTTGAAGTTTAGATAGCACTGCCTAAAGGACGTGAATCAACGTCCAATCAATATGCCATTAGTAAGCGAGTCACTGCTACGCCAATATGGTAGGGTTCCGAACGGCTCGTTTTTACTGTCCGGCGCGGCGCGGACATTGTACCACATTCTGTACGATTTTATACTGTTTCGTATGAGAATAATAGTACACAAAAGATGTACTCGGCTGTTTGACGCCATGAAGATTAAAATAAAAAATATAGTTTCACTTTCACTAGGAATTATTTTTATAAATGTTATTGATGTATTATGACGTAGCCAGTTCTTGGAACCTATATACAAAAAACAATTTTTACGTCGTTGCCTGTCGTTGCTTTATTATTAAGTTTCGATAAGATTTCAACCTTCAAAACAAAACAGTAAAAAAGATGCTGCTCTGTTGTGCGTGTAAAAGAAAATATTGCCGTCTACTAGGTTAAATTTTATTTATCCGAGAGTCGTTATCACAGTAGTAATGAGGTTTTCAAAGGGTCAGCATTTAATGATGATAGAATTTTAATGATAATTGCTGCAAGCCAAAATTAAACATGCAAAAAGTTTCCTTACTCGTAGTATCTAGGTACTTTAGATGCCGAAATAAATATTAAAATCAATTATTTATAACTGTTTCTCAACATCCAGATTTATTGTTAATTAGATTAGGTATGCAATGTGCTGCACAGCCAAGTAGGTACTGTGAACAAACTATCATCTGTCCTGAATGCCCTTGCCGTGAATAAAATGCTAGAAAATTTGTCAGGCAGGCTCGACGCTTTCAACTTGTAACACCATTTTCATCTCATCTAACAAAATGTAGATAAACAAAATGAAAGTAGACACAATAAATAATAACTACAGCAGTGCCCACTTATAAAATATCTAATTATTTAAAAAAAATCAACTTTAAAATATAAAATTAGAGATCACTTTAAAACTTCCCGTTAGATGTCGTTGATCGCAATAGGTCGTTCAAAACATGGGATCAGACAAGTACCTACCCGCTTAAGAATAAAAAAGAATTACTTATTAAAATCGGAACACCTAGTGCAAAGTTATAAGTCAACACATAAATTAAAAATACAGTCGAATTGAGAACCTCCTCCTTTTTTGAAGTCGATTAAAATGCTATGAGTGTATGAATATGATGATGTAAAAATACGTTTACATACACTCACATCATTGGTAGGTACTTAACTCGCGATAGTATGGTAGTATTACCACCATGAAATGCCCTGTACAACAAGCGCGGTATGATGGCGTTACATCATTAACTCAAAATGAGGTCATCATTCGCTCTTTGACCACTAATCAGATTTTGCCAGACTAGGTAGTATACTTGAGGTTGATTTGCCGAGGATACAGAATTTCAATTACCTTGATTAGGTGTTGTTACAGTTTAATGTAGCGTAAGCTGTAAGCGAAATTTACATTATGGCATTTCAACGGAATTTAGTTCGACGGCAAGCCTCGGTTCTACGCTATACGACTTGAGTCTCCTTTTGATTCGATATGGGATGACGACAATACCTAACTGAAGTCCCGGATAAGACATCATCATTACTATAAAATCAGACACAGCTCAACGAGGACCTAACATAGTTTGCTCAGGGGCCGCAACGTTCCAGAACTAATTCCCAAAGGACCTAACAGATTCGTAGTGTGGACTGTGGACATATGCATATTATGTTTGGGGGTTTGAGAGAGTCTGTATACGGCAAACTCCTCTGCTCGTGGAGCAAGTTTGCACCTCCCAATTTAATCTCGACGAAAGGTACCTATTCATGCATGATTTCTCATAGCTACTTCTAAAACTGAACGTAAAATGTTATATGCTACGTGTCTTAGTCGCAATGTCGGGGAGCTAATGTAGATACTCCGACTCAATCTTGATGTTAGTGATGCCTTTTACGTTGCGAATCTAATCATCGTAGCTCATTTCGTTTGGTGAGATACATAATAAAGGAAACATTAGAAAAGACAAGATCTAAAAATAAACCGACAAATACATAATTGTCACAAAAATACGTATCTTAAGTTTCGTTCAAGAATGGAACTAGAGAACCCTTGGTCAAACATCAGGTCATACCAGCTGGGCTTCAAGGTCAACGTCAAGAGGACCACTCCAGTAAATCGCTTGCCTGAAGGCACTACAAATCCGCCCTACATAATGGGGCGGCAGAATGAAACCGCCCGGTCATCTAATTCATTTACCTACATAACCTGATTGATTGGAATAAAACAAACACTGATTGTTACTGCAAGCTGAAAAAAATACAACATTTTCAAAGATGGATTTTGAAGTTTTCCTGAGCTAGCATAAGGTTTTTCATATTAAATAAATATTTCAGCCACTTGAAAAAAAACGTATTGTGAATATAGAAATAAGTTGCGCATATCTAATGAATAATATGAATTTAAAACAAAGGGCAATAATTGTGTATAATTTATAGTTTAAAAACTTAAGTGTCCTACCTAAAAAATATGTTTGTGTAACAGCTGTAACATCATGATTCCTGCATTCGCTAGGACTAAAATTAAATATTTCTTTATTAAGCTGCATGTTAGTTGAGTTCTAATAGTCTATATCCAATACCTATTTGGACTAGAGTGTGATAGAATTTCTGCAGGTAAGTAGTGTAAATATATTACGGAATATTGTCGTTCCTATAAATGGTATAGGTTCCTATAAATCCTATATATGTTTTGGGTCTTGACAGCGTAATATAATAAAGTATCGACGCTATTGTATGATTTTTCCAAATAATGACAGTCGTCTGGCAATAGTTGGGTTAGTTAATAACAAATGTAATTTTCGTATACATAGGTAGAGTAGATTTTACTTAGTTATACGCTTTACAATTGAAAATAAATCTTGTCCATGTCTAATCTTTTGGCATGCCTTGTGGAGAACTTTTGCATTAGATCACATAGCTCATAAGTTGCCAATAACTTTTTCTTTAGTACATTTGAAGATAAACAAATTCTAATTCTAAATCATTTATTCAAATAGTTATTTTGTTATATACAAGCAATTTTTGAATAGACTCACCGTTTTACAAAGGAGCTATAAAATTAAATTGTATATTCCAGACAAATACACAGATAGAGTTGGGTGTGATTCTAAATGATTCTATTTCACTTTTATCGAATGAAACGAATCGAATAAATTAATACCTATACAAAAAAAAAAAACTATTGCAGAGCTTTCAATACCAGTTTCATAACAAGCTGTACGTGCAGGTACCAGGCATAAACTTTGTCAGAGTAACTGTAGACATTTGTTTTCACATTCAACACAGATATGAATATGACTGGGCTTTGTAATGGGACTACAGCAAACGGAGCGTAAATTTGCAAATCCGAAATCGAATACAACGGCTTCAGATATGTAGATTCATATTTGTAAAATAAAGTTACGTATCATGGCTGGAATATGAAAACCGCATGCGGTTGAAAACTTCATTAAAAATTGAATGCAAAATAATAACCTGCGGTGGTAGAATCTGGCGGCCGGTGTCTTTGACGGCCGTTCCACCAACAACCACAACAAGGCATAGCTGCCTTTCATTACACTGTTTATTGATTCTACACCTCCATCACTTTGCCACTGCAATTCCTTCAATTAAATCACGGACTTTACGAAATATTTCAGTTACAAACGTCCGTACCGAAACCGACCCTGAAAAGCTTATTTTGAAGTTGACAAACTTATTGCATATTTATCGAAGTTAAGGTCATAGCAAGGAATAATCATTACAATATTATGTGCCATTTAAACTATTTTGATTGACAGTATAATAGACAAGTTTTACGGTTTTGTCCACTTCACTTTACGCAAAGGAAACGGTAAATATGTGACGTCATAGTACAGAGCTGCCGCGAGGCACGCCCGTGTTCGGCAGCGCTCTGCGCTCGACTGCGGTCGACTTTTCCATTTTCATTTTTCAGTTGTTTCATTATTTATTAAGTAAATATACAAATCCTACATCGTACGTATTTCTAGGTGAAACTCAAACTGTACACTTCATAAAAAATGCTTCTGTTTTCAAAATTATGCATGCATGTGTATGTGGATATCTAGTAATCTACGTTTGCTATACCAATAAGTACCTATGTATAGATATACATACATAGTCGTGCTCGTAGCAGGTTTAACTCTTCATGCTACGCCGTCCACAACATTTCTGTAGCTTTGTGTACATAGACATTATTATACGCAAAATCCCTATGGAAATCATTAGACAGCTACGCTCGGTTACTTTGCATTAAAACTTTGATTGAGTTTGATTAGAATTTACATTTATAATTTGTAATATTGAAAGTAAATATACGTTAAAATTTAAGATGGTGAAAACCTGACTATTATAAAGCTGTTATGGTGTCGCCTCTAACGACACCCTAATAATATATTGGCGTCGGAATGGGGTAAGTATTTTACACCGCCTCAATATGGCCAAAAATTATTTGGAAGTAAAGACAGGGATTATAAATTTCTTTCATCACTAGATTGCTAGAGCAAAACTTAGTGTTTTACTGTTTTTCTGATTAAGGTAACATTATTAATTAGTCGTTTACGTAATGTAGCTTTTGGGCGATACAACCGTTTGGGTAGGCAACCAATACCTTTAGTAATCTGCGCTGATGTAGACGTGTAGGAGAGCACTCTAAGCTTCCTTAATTGCTAGACCTTTGCCTTGCCATGGTCCCTTATTGCACAAAGCAATTTTTGAGGCTTTATAAACTCGATAAATGTTATATAAGCAAAAGGATTCATCTCATTAATGGCTCACTACTGATAACTCACTACTGATGACTCTCCTAATAACTGAGGAGGCCTAGTGCATACGTCACTACGCTTCTCCAGGGCGATTAGGTGGAGAAGCTGATGGCTAATTCATGTGTCAGAAGTTTACTTGCCGTCCGAAGGCTTCCGACATAGCTTAACGATTGATATCTCATTAAAAAACCGGAGTCCTCCGAATGACGGAAACGCTTAAGAATTTTTTGCTACCAGCGGTCATCCATCCACCTACCAACTGAGCCCGCTGTTGCTTAAATTATTCTATCATTTAGGAACAACGCAATCCGCCGGGCTATAAACACTTCAACGTACATACATATTTTTAGCAAGTAAATAGCATAATTTAGTTACATGATTTGTGGGCTTACCTGTGGCTGAACCAGTGCTGATAAGTGGCTTAGTCTCGGATGCATTTTGTTCATTCAGTTTGTTGGACGGGGATTGTGAGGATTCATCTAGGGATTTATTTGAGCGTGTCTGAAGCGGGGTCTTTGTGAAAGGTGTCGGTGAATTAGGCAATGATAGCGGTGAAGACAATCGTAGTGGTGACGTGGGAGTACCGAGATTCGAGGGTAAAGACAGTTTAGAATCTGAAGATTTGAATGAAGCTTTCGATATATGGGACTCGTCGGATTTGTCTTCCGTGCAGAGGACTGTGGGCAGGGATATTTTTAAGTTGTTATTACTTGCTGGAAGTAATCCGTCTGAGTTTTCTGCGTCGGACATGATCTGTAAAGAAGAAATTTAATTAATTTTTATCGTCGTCTACGTCAATAGGAAGTTTAAGGAGCCGTGCCATAAAATGTTTTTATTACAATCCTTGTGGTTTAATTGATGTTTACGCTCCTTGTCGAGTAATGGGTCCTGGGTTCTCGAATGAGACACGAAAATATACAATATAATATACTTTATTGTGCACACCAATACAGAAAAATTAACAAAGACGAAGAGGCGAGAAAATAACATTGACAATACACATTGGGCGGTCTTATCGCTAGAGTAGCGATCTCTTCTAGACGACCCTTCGGGTGGAGGACATGGTATACAAAATATCTAGGTAGGGTGCAGATTTTGTAGAAATAATAGAACATAAAATTTATATAACAATGAATACATATTACACATACAAAAAAAATACAAGAAATCATAAATACATAAATAAATATATATCATAAATACACAAATATAATATATTGTTATATATTGTTAGAAATAACGGGTCTAGTGGGGGCGCTGGCGTGACATCACATCATCGTTTTATCGTTTTGGCACTCGGACGAGACGGACGTATAATAGCGGCAAAATTTTGTGATTGCGTTTTCTGTTATATTTTTTATTTAAAAATTTAAAAATTAGATTCAGTTATTGTTATTTTGCTTTTTTTTATATTTAACTCTACTTCTGGTTCGTAAAAATATATATAAATACGGGTATGATTTGTAATAAAACATTTACATGACACGTAAAAGGGAAACTATAAACAATTTAACAAGAAGATATTCTATGAAAGTGATCATTGACTTTATTTTTAAACGAAGCAAGAGAGGGATATCG
>DWJQ01000886.1:0-12350 GCA_018248915.1 Hesperia meskei straton
TATTATAAACTGGATGAATTTTTTCAAGATGAAATATCCTGGACATGAGTTTGAAATATAGCCATTAATTAAGTAGTTATAAATGTTATTTGTAACCGTGGGTGGAGAAAAAGAAACTGCTTGGGAGTTTCTTGCCGCTTCTTCTACCAGGGCCACTCATTGTAGGGTTTTGTGGAAGCGTTGGCGTAGAGTGACTTTCGAAAAGTGTTTGTAAAAACCAAGTTCGAATAAAATTATTTCATTTAACGATTTAAAAGAAATATTTTTATTTATTACTTAATTTTTCAGAGCACTAGGTATATTATTTTTCCCATAATTTGTTACCTATAAGGAAAAAATATTATAATATTTATACGCAAACAAATCTTTCAAGGCCGTTTCCGCTGTTATTACGTGAGCAATTCAGCAGACTGTTTTGAAAATAATATGGAATTTAATTACTCGCTTCAAGAGTACGTTAGATGAGACAAGATGCGAATACACGGTCTTAATGAGTATGACGTAGGTAGATATTCTAACCATATTAATTTTTTTGATGCCAGTATTTCAATGTAAGATAAGTTTCAATTTCTAATTGTGTACGATTTGATATTTATTCCAGTTATAGCTCAATAAAGTGAACAACATAAACCGAATGTAGGTAAGTATTCGTTTTTTTATCAGTTACAGTTTTATTACATGTATAGAAAGATATCGAAGAAGATTTGTTTGGAGTTCTATCAAAAGTACCATCTAAACATTCTAGGTTGCGGGTACCTACTGTAACGGGGTGTCCTACGTAAGCGACGAAAATGACGCGACGCGACGTTGCGACCGCGACGATCGCGGTCAAATCAACAGTATCCCTACTTGCGTCCTATGTGATAGTCGGCGACGACAGGCGACGTTGTCATTGTCGCGTGTAGCATCGCGTCGTGTTGCATAGCGTCGCGTCGTATTCGTCGCGTCGCGTTATACTCGATCACGAAGCGAAGCAGGGAAATTACTACATTACAGTGGAAAGTAACTTTCAGATATTATGACATTTAATTATATAGTATTCCGAAGACATACGAGTACAACGTACAACTTTTCATTTCATCATAATACTATGAGAGAATTTTGTATGTTTTCTTCGGAATTTTTATTCAAAAGCAATTAAAGAAGCCAAGAATATTTTCTTCCTAAGAGATATTACTTAGGTAAAAAGGAAGGTCTATGTCTTTAATATGAAGAAAGTAAAATAGTTGCTGGGGACCGCTAAATGAAGCCAATGTCGGCGTAAAATAAATCTACAACTAATCGTTTTCGGTCCATGAAAGAAATATGAAAAAATAATAGTTGAGTCCAATATTACCGCAATGTTTTTAAGAATTTAGTCTGTTTATCTATGGGTTTATACGTGCTAATCACAGAAACGACTCAACTGATTTGGAGTAGTTTTTACTGTTATTTTGTGGTAAAGCTTCATTTGGCATCTTATGTTTGTTTTATTTAAATCAGTTCATACATAAAACACGTATGTCAGTTTAATAAAACATACCTAACATTTACCTTATTACCTTAAGAGAAAAAACGGCGTAAGGATGTGTTTGGCGTATTTTTAAAAATAAATTAATACAATAAAATAAATACAATATTAATAATAAATAATACATCCTAAGTCTTAAATTGTCGTACTTTGAAATACAAGTTCGATATTGATTAACTTAAGATCCTCACGAAGCCTTCAAGGCATGTTTGGTGAACGAATTATGATAATTACACCCAGCGGTTGATTGCCAATGGTGCTGATAACTACTCGTATTTGGGGCCTGTTTGGGTCAGTTAATCAGTTTTATCGCTCAAAGGGTCTTTCGATTGAATATTATCATGAATATCTTAGTCATTAGTTAGTACATGGAGAACATCCCGAAATTAGTTCTTGCAACGTATTACGTTTGAAAGTATTTGTACACAAATCAATTTATTACTTTTCGACTTTAAAAGTTATCATGATGAAAATCTTTGAAACACTCTATACTAGTATTATGTGTTTGGGTAGTATTGTTTATTACCTGTAAAAATAAAAATAAAATATTGAATTTAAGCATTTTTAGAACCTCCCAACCCCTCGTCACACAATGTCACACTTAATGAACCCCTCCCTCACACTAAACGTGTGACGTCATTTATGGATGACCCTTGGTTTGTCGATTGTTTCAAATTAACAAAGATACAAATTCTAGAAAATATTATGTATACGATCGTTTGCTTTAGTAAAAATATTTAATATTATATTTAATGAATATTTCGATAATTACGGTTTACGGTTTAAGATCCTTTATTTCTCATAAGATTACAAAAATCACTTACTGAGAAACATTAATATCATGCTAGTAATTTTACAAGTGAGCGTACTTACAGACGATACATTATTTTTAACACACTCACTAACATAACAATTCATTCACATTAGTAATATGCACAATTACATAAAATTATTAGTTAAATGAAATAATTTATCACTTTGTAGACACTCAATTTAACAAAAATAGATGAACATAACAGAATATGAGAAAAAGTAAATGTAGGTAGTTTTGAATCATTCATTTCAAGTAGTGAGACCGATTCGAATGAACCAGAACTTATATACGCCCGGTCGCACCGTAAATTATGCTTGTTGTTACTTGATCAATAATTATGTTTTGGTTGTATAAACTTTATGACTTTTTATGTTACGTAATGTTAGTATGGTATCTAAATGTATTTTTTTACTTATTTGTAGTTATCTAGTAATGAATAAATTACTTACGATAGTTTAGATTGTTTATAATTATTATATTAGTATTTTATTTTAGTTTCTATTTTTAATAAAAAATATGTGTGTATATTGTATTATTATTAATAGTTGTATTATAATAGCTAAAATAGTATTTTGAATTAAATAACATTAAATTATATTTGATAAAGTAAATTTTAACATATTTTACAACATAGTTGAATAAAATAAAATAAATGCATCTATTTAATTAAAAATAGTTTGCCCGATCTATTATTTCACTATTATTATTTATAGTTATGCAGAAAATTTTATTCATAAATTAGATTCCAACAGTTCATTTAAAAATTATATTTAAAGAATAATAATAAAAATTCATTTTTATTAAATTAGGTATGATATAATAGATTTAAACTTAAGCGTCAGAGGTAAGTAGATGATTCATTTAATAAATATTGTTTTAGGCATTTAGCGTATACAAGCATAGACTTACATTCTTTTATGTCTTTTGGCAGTTTGTTGTATAGTTGTGCCCCTTCGTATAAAATATTGGTTTTACCATATTTGGTTCTGGGAGCACGTAGCATTATATTGCTTGCGCTTCGAGTTTTTATTTTTTGAAATTGCTGTTTCTTTGTGAATGTAACGCGACAATGAATATCTTGTGTAATTATTTTTCTTACTGTAATGCATGTGTTATACATATAGTTTTGTTTTATATTCAACAGTTTCGTCTCTTTATAAATTTTGTGCGTCCTTGTTTGGTAATTGTAGTGAAATAAGGTTTTTATTATTTTATTTTGCGCAGTTTGCAAATGTCGTAGGTTCGTTTTAGAGGCTGATCCCCAGATGTTTATTAGGTAATCTAAGTGTGGCTTAACAAGAGAGTTGTATATCATAAAGCGCACTTTCACTGGTAGACATCGAATAATATTACGTAGGACTCCCGTTAGTGATGCTAGTTTAGAACATAATTTTTCTATATGAGGTTTCCAAGTTAATTGATCATCCAAAATAAGTCCCAGATACTTTTCTTGTTTTGATCTTTGGAGTGTGTTGTTATTGATGGTTAGAGGAGGATAGTCATTTAGTTTTTTGTTTATGGCAGCAAAGATCATATATTTAGTTTTTGTTTCATTTATAGTTAACAAATTGCTCAAAAACCAGTTTTGCAGTAGATTCAAGTCGTTTTGCGCTTGATACACTAGAGTTTCCACCGATGACCCAAAATAAAACAGACAGGTATCGTCAGCGTATAAAGTAATACGGCCATGTAGACCTATATCATGTATATTATTGATATAAATGAGAAATAATATTGGTCCTAACAGGGATCCCTGTGGTACACCGTAGGTAATCAGTTTCATGCTGCTTTTAGTTCGTCCTAGCTTAACCACTTGATATCTATTTGTCAAGTATGACTTAAATATGTCCAACGCTGTTTCTGTAATACCGGCTTGCTTATTTAATTTTTCAAGTAGTAGGGTGTGGCTAACTGTATCGAACGCTTTTTTTAAGTCAATAAAGATACCCAGGGCTACTTTTTTTTCGTCAATATTAACCCTAATATCAGTAATGACATCAATTGCGGCTGCTAGAGTATTTGACTTAGCTCTGAAGCCATATTGCTAAATAAATAAGCTAAATTCAAATATTTATTTCTTCGAAGTAGGTTTTTACAAACTCTTTTCGAAGATAGATAGTAGATTAATTCAATTGTTTAATTAAAAAACAATAACAAATTAACAAGGGAATCAATGAAAACAAGGTTGACAAGACGTATAAGTAGGTAATCAAAACAAAATGTAAAGTCCTACAAGGATCTTTTG
Source organism: Hesperia meskei straton (assembly GCA_018248915.1). Classification (NCBI taxonomy): domain Eukaryota; kingdom Metazoa; phylum Arthropoda; class Insecta; order Lepidoptera; family Hesperiidae; genus Hesperia; species Hesperia meskei. The sequence goes on from DWJQ01000886.1 coordinate 4,570, forward strand.
GCGCATGACTGATGTGAGGGTGAGAGAGACAGCGCCTTATAGGGAAGGTAAACTGTGAGGCGCTGTCTCTGTCATCCTTACGTCAGTCATGTGCCAAAAGATCGGTACGTACCTAATACGAAGCACTGACGAGAGCAAAAGAATGACGTGTCAAGTGGTGATGGGTGACTAGCGTTACACTCAACGGCTGCGTTACATTTTGATTGACTATTTGTGCACCTGAACAATTTACAATAGTTATAGTTGGTACCTATAATCTCAATACACCTATATAGTATACCTATACAAAACCGTAAGTGACATGAAACTCTTGGCTAAAAAAATATTGGCTGTCGGCCCAAGTTAGCAAGTATGCTTATGCTCTTACATTAACACTATATGTACCGTGCTTTTTATTTCTTCATAAGTAAGGTCTGCGGGCCCTGGGATCTTGGAATAGAATTAATATTGTTGCACTTTAACTCTGAGACTTGAACGTTGACATAACCCTGACTGCTGAGACCTTATAGACTGCAATCAATAAAACGGATTGACCAATACGCGCGCCAATATGACCGCGCTCAGATAACCGCATATATTAGCGTTTCCGTCACGCAAAAATCTTACACCTTTCATTTTCTAGCTTCTCTAGATAAAGAACTTGAATAGTAAAATTTTGCCTGTAACTGGTACAAGCACCCTATCAATAAAAAAAACAAAACGAGCCCGTTTGCAGCTTAATATCTGTCTATGCGTCACACCGCCTCATTACTGCAAGGATGAGAGGTTCAAACGCCGTGTCGTGGAACACGGGAACTCTCATACAATCACAGTTACCCGCGCGACAATATGGCCTCGTTAGAGGGTAGATGCAAGTTTTGGTTATTTACATTTTTGTGACTTTCCAGAAGTTCACCAACTAGCTATATAAGTTTGTAATAATTTTTACCATCTTCTTCCTTTCTTAACCAACCATTTCGTAACTTGTCTACCTTCGTCAAGGGAGGGTTTGAAGACTTTACAATTTTGAGTACATTATGATGATGGTTTCCTTCCATTATTTTAGAAACGTGCACGCCGGTTTGAAACCCAGGCTCTCTATTCGGGAGTCCTACGTTCAATCCACGTAGCTATCACTACTCAATAAATATTTTTATAAGGATTTGCAGAAAAGTAAAAAGTATATATTTTGTAACATTTTGTTTTCTGAGGATCGTTACGGATTTCGGAGGTTAATTTAATTTTTCATAGGTACATGCAATATGCTTTAAACAGCGGTTTTAATTGGAAACTCCGACAACTTTTGTTAAAGTATCAAGTTAGAACTGCTTATAGCCCGGCAGCTTGCCTCGAATGGCAAGTGCAGGCACGGTCGGTCGAATGACCGATACTGACAAACATTTCTTGGGCGTTTCCGTGTTTCGGAGGGTACGTAAAGATATCGGTGTAAGTTATATCGATAGACAGAGGTCGGCATATAACTTCCGTTACTTATGTTGGTCACTAAGCCCTCCCACAACCCGCACTGGAGCAGCGTGGTGAAGTATGCTCTATATCTCCTCAGTGATGGGATGAGACCCGAGCTAAGTAGTGCCCTCAATTTGTTAAAGCCGACCAGCCTCCAAGTTTTTTACGAGGATTGTTGGTGTTACTAAGATTTGTGAAATTACCCGATAAATGTCGTCGAGTCTAAAAAATAAAGATTAGGTACAATTTAGGCACTTATCGTGCTTACAGTGTGATTAAAATTTGGCCGCTTGATTAAGGAGAGTTGTAAATATTTGACGACCCGATCCGGACTGGTATCCGAAGGGGCCTAGGGTCGATTCCCAGCGAAGCGGAAATATAAATGAGTTTAATTCTTCGTCTCTCGGTCTGAGCGTATTCTTGTCATTTTACGTTGTCCATGGCACAAACGAAACAAGAATCCTAATGCGCGCTTAATTCCTTAAAATACAGTGCAGCGCTTATTTATTTATAGGTATTAGTAAGCCCGCTCTTTCTTCACTTCGGGGAACCAGCCCCTTAGTAGAAGATAGCTCTCAAGAACTCTAATTTTTTCCAACTTACTTGACAGTTATCGTCGTATTATGACGAAATTATAAAGAAAATCCCTATTTTTAACTTATTATGTTACTCCGATGTTTAAGCTACATATGTTCCTGCAAAGTGTCATGAAAATCCTTTCAGTAGGTAGTATTTGCGTGAAAGTATGAAGAGAGAGAAACAAACACACACACCTTACAAGCTTTCTTTACTATTTACTTTCTAACGTTAAACCAAGACTGATGGCTGATCGTTCTCGTGGAGAGAAATATTTTAAATGCCCGTTAAAAATTGAAAGAAAATTGTATAAATCTTCATAAATTGTTGGCAATTTTTACAGGCTACACCTGCGTCTTTATACGTTAACGTGGTGAATAAAGAAGAAATTGGACTTGCCAAAATTATCAATTACTCTTATTTTATGTAAGTACATATTAGCAATTTGTATAGGTAACATACATTCTTTAATGTAATGTTTTGGGTAGGTTTTATGACTGAGTATTTATTTGGTGACACCTTACAAAAAGGTATACAAGGGCAAAACTTAATGCCTGAAGGCATTCTCTGCGAGTCAGCACTGGGTGGATGTAGAAAAGGCAGATGGCAGGTGTTAAAAATTAAATTAAATTTCTAATTTATTTATTTCCCTTTCTTTGATTATCATAAACTTTTAAAAAATAACACTAAAATCGCAGTAAAAATCTCATTAATTGCTACCAGCTACCAGTTGTATAAATTTTGTTTCGTATCTTAGCTAGCGGAGCGGATACTTTGAAAGTAACAAGTTTAACTTCTTACTTTTTAATCCAACTTTGGCTTACTCTGAAATCCAAGTTTATGTCTGATTTAGAATATAATTAAGTACATATCTTTGTATACCAATTTATATGAATATTGCCTTCTACTAGAATACGGCAAGTAATATAATATAGATTTATAATATTCTACTTTTAAAATCCAAACTTCTAAGTAAGTAGAAACGATTCCCTGTCGCGGCTAGCATGGACAACACGAATACTCCGTCACTAATATCGCGTCTTGAGAACAAACATTTTGTTTGTGACATAACATGTGCCCCGGTGGAGAATCGAACCCGGGAGGCAGGGTGGCAACAAACTAGGCTACGGGGTCATCTCAATTCGAAAGTGGGTTTGTTTCTTTGTTTTTCTTTCAAGCGAAAATGAGGTACACGGAGCAAAGAGTAAAAGTAGTCCAATTAGTACCTACTTAATTGTTTGAGTCTTGTGATTCGTGCTGTTAAAACAAATGTTATATCGGTAGGAATATGGCTATGGTGGTACCTACCTACTTCCCCGGTCATTGTTTAAAAATAAAATATCCTTTTATTGTAATACACACTGTGAATGATTAATTATTCATAATGGACAGGTATTTACATGAAACATTATGTCGGACATCTCTAATAACGACTGTAAAATTACATTACCGTTTCGTACAGTTGAAATACGAGTACTTTACCTACAGTAATTTAAATTTAACGTCATTGGAAGACTCCGATGAAAATATTAGTGTGCTTTCTCAGGAACGAGGACAACTGCGTCAAAGGGAGGGTAATGTTTTTGAGCGTAAAATGTATGTTTGTATGTCCATTTCTTTAGCACGCCCTACAGTCCAAACGGCTGGACGGATTTGTCAGAATTGTGGTAGGAACTTATGCTACAGATCAAAATGAAAAAATAAATAAGTAGGTAAGTTTTCCTCTTACCCTAGCTTTATGGGTATCAAATGATAAATCGTGAAACGGTGAAAAGGCTATCTCAAAAATATACATAAATAGAGTAAAAAGTTTTTAGTTGTTATTTGTCGCACTCACCTTTTTGTTTTTTAATAAAATTAATTAAATACTTGTTCGTGTGTGCGTTCCACAATGCGTGTTTACATAGCGCCTACATGTAACCTCATCACGGCATCAATAAGTTTGAAGATAAGTAGTCCTACTACTGACGGAAACGCCATAGGTATACATTAAAAACTTATGACAAGGGCATTCTTATTACGAAAGATGAAACGTCCTGGACATGTGTTTGAAATAAGTAGTAATAAGGGTTGTCTGGAACTGTGAGTTGGAAAAAAAACCCTTGGGAGTTTCTTGCCTCTACCAAAGCCACTCATCATAGAGATTTGTGTAAGCAATCTACGCCGACTTTCGAAAAGTGTTTGTAAAAACCAAGTTTGAAGTTCATTTCATTTCATTTTAATTTTCTTTGTTTTTTTTTTATTTTATACGTAAGTCCCGGTTTCAGAGCTGACCTGTCTTGAACCGAAGGTGAATGAGACGGAACAGGAAGGGACGGGCCGCCGAATGACCCGATTTTTCACTGGCCTTCTTCGTCGTCGTCTGACCGAGTATTTTTCACTGCGGTTGTTTTTGTTGCAGTAGGTATAACCTTTAACAGAAAACCGATGTCAACGCCGACAGGTAGAGCTAACTCAAAGACTATGTAAGTATCAAATGACGCACTTTCTATGTACTTACCTATAAACTGAAAGCACTTAATTTCGAATGTAAAAAATGAAATATTATTCACCCAGCAGAAAGTTATAGGTACACACACAAATATAAAACCAAAATACAATCTTTTTATTTTTATTTTTATGAAACTTTTTATTTTTTAAAGTTGGTTAATTTGTTAAGTGTTTGAATACATTGTGGCTACGAAGCATTTTTAAACGTTAATTCATCACTACCCTTTCAGGATACCCCGATAAATTACTTTACCTATTCTTTTCCATCCGTGAAGGTGTAATGACAATGTCGTTCCCTTGATGTCTTTGGACGTCAGGTTCAATTCCAAGCGGGGGCAAAATAAATATTAATAACATAGCATAGGTACCTTATCATCATTTTACGTAGTTAAAAATCTAAGTAGGTAATCCTAGTGCGGAGTAGGTGTTAACATATACATAATTATGTTATTTCATAGTCATTTATCTACCAATTTCTTTTAAACAGAAATTAGATGCATCTCGTGGATTTGATGTTTACTGCATTTATTTATATTTGATTTTCGATCCATCAGTTTCGTGAAAACGTGCTGGTTGTTGAAATAGAGTGCCAATCCACCGAAGCGTAGGAGGCTGGCGCAGTAGAATTCCATAGCTGTGAAAAAGGCGGGCAATAGGAATTCAAATATCATGTCCGAAATGTTAGTCCGACGAGATTCGCATGTTCGGCTCAGCGACGGTTTAACGGATCGACTTGTTCAATAGTGAATTCCTTTTAGATATGTTGTAAGACATATCTATAATAAGTATTATATGCAAAGATTTTTCCTTTGTATTGAACTGAATGAAAATACCGGATAGGTTATCGATTATTATCCGATTTAAAAATGGAGGAGGTTTTTAAATCTACTATTTTTTGTGTTACAGCTCAACTTTTTAGTGGGTGAACCGATTTTGATGATTCTTTTTATTTTGGAAAGAAGGTGCTTACGGTTACAGTAGGTAGGTACCTAACAAAAAGTAGACAACAAAACGTTATCAAGAGAATATATCTACCATCGCAGTTAAGTCACAATAACAGCTTTGTTATTATATTTGAATAGGATGCCGCGGGTAGAAATATCATGAGTGCAGGTAAATAGGTGCGATGTATCTATCAGGTGTGTGTACCTACACGTAAGTAAGTAGGTACCTACTTTTTTTGTTAACGAGGGGGAAACCTTCAAAAGGTACACTGTGCCGTGGGAGCGACACAGGGTTATGTGGGGTTTTTACTCACTAAAACCTCCCCGGTGGCCGTCTTCGACGCTATGTGGAGGACTCCGGGATCTCCAACGGAACGCAACCGGAGCAAGTAGGTACCTACGTACTTAGCATTTACTGACCTACATACCTACTGTCTCCAAAGTATTTTATTATATTTAAAGAAGCTCTCAAACTAAATAACTTTTTACAAAAGAAAACTCACACTACCTACTCGTCAGATGTCGCTTAAATTTGAGTGGACTCAAACGAATAGCATTTACACTACTAGCACTTTGATTAAGTAGTAGGTACGTTCTAGGGACGCACTAGCTTGAATTAAAAAAAACTATAACAAAAGAAATTAAAAACCGGTCAAATGCAAATGAGACTCGCGCACCAACAGTTCCGTATTAACAATTTTCGTGTTATTTTCCTTTTTTGTAGGTACCCACTGTAAATTCCTACTTCTTGCAAGATTTCATGATTCTGGGTCAAGTGCCCTATAGATTTTGATTAACTTGCGAGCGCCAAAATTGGCGTAGTAAACGGAGCATAAACGGTCGTAGGTATCTTTTGATTGCGTTGACTTAAAAGTTTGATTTTTCTGCTTGCTCCAAGGGATTGCAAACTTGAGTAATAGGTTCCTTTACTAATTTCAGCCTGATACCTTCACTTCCTGTGAAAAAAGGTCTTGGTGGGCATAGGTAGACGACAGAGTGATCAGGTACGGTGTTTGAGGTTTGAGGTAGGTACCTACTTACAAAATCTTACGGAATTTTTCGGAATTACCAATTTTTCGGAAGACCTTCTCCTCTTCTGGACGGATCATGTAGTATGTTCCCTAACGTCCAATCCGGCAAAAAATCAGATTTCATGAAAATATTTTTTTTTTTTTCAAAATTATAAATCACTCGCTTATAAGCTCGTAACTGAGTCAGGAGAACCGTCGTAATTACTTTCCACCTGTCCGAGTTTTCCAACAGCTTAGTCTGCTTAGTTCAAACTGGAACGATAAAACTAGAGTAAGTCATAGTTCTCGGCGAGTCCACAATGGCAAGCGAAGTTGCATTTCGAATTGTGTTATAATTACCCTACTTGCCAACTCGTCTCAAGTGAGTGACGGGGGCGAAAACGCCTGGGAACGGAATATCGACCAAAGTTGAGCCTACTTTCGTGCCATCTCAAAGACCAAGATTTTCTTTTGTACAACTACACGGGAACAATCCGAACAATGACGTCTGGAGGCTAGCTGCACGCTGCTTCTGAGACAATACGTTAATTACACACGACACTGTTGGGGTAGGTAAGGTTGGGTGATTATTCTTTTAAGTAAAATACTTGTCGTTTTTTGTGTAGGTAAGTAGACGACAAATTTAATAAGCAGATTAACTTTCTGTTCACCCGACTGCGCCACAAAGAGGGTACCTAATGGGTTTCGAGTGTTTGTAAGTATTTGTGTATAGGTACCTATTTTTGGCGTGTGTTGGTCAGTGTCTATGAAGAAACCATGATTGATTTCAAAACGGTGCTGGGTAGTCATGCGTCTAAAAAGTTTGTTCATTTATCTCATAAGCCCCAATAATACATAAAACACCGACGTGGGCTAGATTTTAAAGTGCTTCTCACAACTGCACAACTCAACAATTGAAGAAGCAAACCGAGTCGTTCGTATCAACGGGAATTTACTTAAAATAGAATTTTTCGCAGCAAATATCAATATATACTTACTAGATATATACCTAATTACCTACTAGGATTCACGATCACTAACAAAATCTGCCCCAGTCCTCTTATCCACCTACCAAAGAACTAACTTATTAACTCTTATCTCCTATCTGGACTAACCATCCTATTCTCGATGTGCGTTTTATTCTGTCGGTCACTGTTGTCTTGGACGACAGGGGAAGAATGTCGCATGCTCGAACACAGAAAAATGCAGCAAAAATTGGTAATTATCAAGTAATTAGTTTTATTAGGTGGTAGAGCCTAGAGTTCGCCCGGGGTAGGACCACCGCCCGCCAAGGTACTCAGTACCATTCCTACCG
>DWJQ01000887.1:0-12350 GCA_018248915.1 Hesperia meskei straton
CGGATTCGCCCGACTAGTTTTGAACCAATTCCGAGGTTCGTCATCAGGAGCCACCGGCGACGAGAGCTCGCTTGTGACTGACACAATGTGAGTGATATACGTAAAATGTATTCAAACACTCACGAATCATTCAGTACTAAAATGTCTTAAGTTCAATTATTTATTAAGGAAAAAGGAACAGGTAAAGTAAAACCCGCGTGAAGTTGTAATAGTAAAACTTTTTTAAAGTATTTATAGCAATTTAATAATTTTTAACAATTAGATTAATGGTATTAAATGGAGCGCCTATTGAATACCAAATAATAATATCACAATTGATTATAGGTATATATCATGACAAACGGTGCAGTGGTAACCATTTTTTATGGTTAGATTCGCAGGTTAATGGATCTCGTAGTGTGGATCATACCGGAATAACTCAAAAATTCGAATACAAAATATGTTCTCGATCCGAGATGTCTTTTATTTTTGTGTCTTGGCAACAGTACATTGATTCCCAATATGGGGCTATGACTGTTTAGTATTATTCATTTATTTATCATCAGCGTATCCAGTATACTTATGTTATAAAGATCAGCGCACACAACACACAAAGCAGTAACAGCAATATACATCAAGCGTTATACATCTTACGTCAAAATGAATGTCACATAAGCTACAACAGGTTTTAACCTAATAAATGAATGAGTACAACGGAAGGAGCGAGAACCAGGGACCGGATCTAGTTGGCGACGGGTCTGTGACTTCTACACTTGACGCTAGGGCACAAGCAACGGAGATGTACGAACAGTACATAACACTTTAATACAAACACACAAACATGCTACTCAAGTTTATATATATATCAACACCATGCTTTATTCACACAACAGTTCGAGCAATAGGTATAAATTAATTAAAATATACAGATACAAAACGTTTTTTTAAGTATCGGAAATTTATTAAAATTATAGTGTTAAACATCCTCTTGAAGATGATGTTATTGTTTTTTATTCGTTAATAATATCAAACGTCGGTACTCTGAATAAGAGGTCCAAGTGAATGTAGAGTCCACTTGTTTGCACTCTATAGTAGAGTTATAGTCTGCGTATAGGAATTTAGTCCTACTAACATGAACGTACGAGAGCATTGAAATATGATCTCGCGTATGAATTTCCTTTCAAAGGTAATTCAAAAGATATATTCATACGAGGAAACCCGAAACGTGTTAAATTTTCAACATTTGGTACTTGAAAGAACCATTGCATGCGCAATTCAGGCATCGCATACAACTAAATTAAAGATATCGTTAAATTCGATTTGAGCATAACGAACAGGAATAAAGCTCACATTTTAATGAATTCCTGTGGACTGAATAGCACTTGAGTCGAAGTTGATTTTTAATACCATACACTTCAAGGCAAGAGGTCAAGACCTATTAGTTTTACTTCGTAATTCAGGTGTTGATTGGTTAAAATCACTTGTAGCTTGTAAGTAATTCCACTACATCTTAAATCATCGAGGGAAGTTTAGATTTTCTGCAATATACTTACACTATTTACATTTTATGCCGTTCCCGTACATTTGCATCGATTTTTGCATGTAAACTAACTTTTAGTCATAACCAATGCAATTAGGAAATTCGGCATATAATATAAACAATTATTTATTATTGTGTGTAATATTTATAAATAATAATTTATTACTCAGTTATTAACGGGGTTACTCGCAAAAACACATTGCCACATAGACATGCCACATCAACGGGTATACATACGAGTAACCTACACACAGTCACACATCTTACCGGGAGCGTGTATGGCGATCTGGTTGGTCAGTTTGTTCTTGACCAGCTTGAGGATGTCAGCGACGTTCCGTTTCACCCAGTCTATGAACCGGGATATCCGGTTGAAGGCCTCCGCTATCTTGTTGGTGTCCTGGTCCGCGGTCGGTGAAGACAAACTCGATGATCCGAAATTTGACAGTAACAGGGCCAAGAAAAGGTTAAGTACCTAAAATGGAACAGTGTTTGTAGAGTTCTGTGTCATTTTATGTAAAGTTATAGAAATATCCGAGATATTATCTAATTATGATTTTTATTTTACTGGGTGATCCGATTTACATGAATATTTTTTCATTCGAAAGCTGGTGCGAAATTAAAGGACATCTGACGAGTACTTTTTGTGTTAGCTCTACTTGTACAACTTGAAACCGGTTTTAATAAGTTAAATATTGAATGATTGAAGTCGCGTTATATTTAAATGAAATATATTATGCAAGCTAAGTTATACTGACCACAAGATTGCCAATGACGACGGTGGCCAGGAAGAAGGGGATACAAGACACGTCTCCAACGAGCATGCAGTCCCACATACTCTCTATCCACTCCCCACAGAGCACTCGGAACACTATCATGAAACTGTGCATGAAGTCTGTGAAATTCCATCGCGGAAGGTCGCCATCGGGAAAACGATCCACGTAATCTGTTATGCACGCAAAAATACACTGTTAATACACATATCTTGAAGATTAACAATTACATTTGAACAATTTAGCAGCAATACTAATATTTATAAGGTATTCAGACATTTACAATAGTGCTGTTGCAAACTTTGATAGCCTTCAATATTTACTTTGAGTTCAACTTAGAATTTTAAGTTCTTTAATATATTTAAATAAAATACTGAATTACTTGGAAACTGATAGCTTTGAAAACATTTAAAATATATTATGTGCGCTTTGTAAACACTTAAATCAATTGGAATATGTAAATATTATAGATAATAATGCAAAATTATATATATTAATTTGCGTCATAGACATAGGAAAGCAATAATTTTTGTGACATGTTATTAATAAATATTACCTACGTAATATTAGAGTCACAAGTAAAAAGCGCACATTATCGTATCAATAGGCATAAAGCAATAACATTTACTCATAAATAGTTGGTAGGGATTTCAATATCGATATTTTACATCTCTTTAACTCTTAATCGACTCATAATTATCAACGGTTGATTGTGATCAACCGTAGTTATGTGAGCTAACTATATTTCTTGTGAATAAGTAGTATTAATCGGTAAAGATATGTTTCATTCATATTTTGTTTATATAAAAAGCAAATATTTTCTTATTCCATTGTATGGCTTGACTTCAGTTTTCTTCTTACGAAATCCCCACCACCAAATAAATTATATATATATACAAATAAATAAGCACTACAAACTATGACCAGTACATGCTTGTTTCTAAATACCTGGAAATTAGGATAACTTTATACTAAATAGTATTAAGACATACACAATTAACATGCAGTTGCAAGTAAGTATAGATACTTTATTAAAAGAGAGTTAACTGATGAGAAAAATCTGCTGATTGTCTATCAGTTGTAATACTTATTGAAAGATATATCTCTTTGTTAACTAAAAGGAAAGTCAAAGTCAGATAAGCAGTCTAAAAGTGTTTCACAAGTGAGGCGCCTTGCGGGGGCTTTGAATGTAATATTTACTGTAATAGACTGTAGGGTATAAGGCTCACTTGGAAGGGTCACATCGATTCTTGCCAATCGTCTAACGGACATGAGCATAACTGTGACGCACATCAACACAATGGTCACTATTTGAACGAGGCGGCAGGCCCGGCCGCGGCTGCCTCCAAACGAAACACACACAGTGACGTCACAACTCTATACCACCCAACACTCAAGTTTTAAATCAGTTTATTCAAAACTTAAGGTGCTGGAAGACTATTATCTCGTACTTAACTGTTGGCATAACTACTTTGCACGCTCTATTGATCGGAGTTGTTTACTGTGTTTTACTGCCTTCGTTTGGAGGTAACCACAAAATGTGGAAGTATTCGTAATTTACAATGAAGTCAAGAATGTATATAATAGTCGTATTTTACTTTCCACAATTTGTCAGTGAATGTATTTTGCGTGATATAAGTATTTTCATATTATTTTTGGATATTTACTTTGTCTTGATCGCATCAAAGGCCCTTTGTAAGACTATAATGTTATAAGAACCTTACTATGATTTATATCTACATTTAATATTCGATTGAGTATTCAAACCCGTCACTAGACCATATTTTAGCACTTCTATTGCACACTACAAGGCCTCTAGCTATGTTCCGCAATGCGAGCAGGACGCCTCAGCGGGCATTCAACCGAACCAGTAATATACATATTATGTAAAATAAATTCACCGATGGACCGAGCCGGCCGCCGGACATTAACTTCCAATCAGACACCAACGAACATGCAACACCATCCCACCAATTCCACTTACCCACGTAATTTTTCCCGAATAGTTGCATACCCATCACGGCAAATATGAAAATAATGATGCACAATACGAAGGTCAGGTTGCCCAAGGCACCCATCGTCCTACCCATTATAGAGATGAGTAAATTAAGTGTCGGCCATGACTTTGCCAATTTGAATACTCGAAGCTGCAAGTACAAATTGTGAAACAAGGCGTCACACAAGCTCTCTTACCGGCGCGTCACCTATGCTACGGCGGCACCCTCCTCTATGATCCAAAATCACTCATACTATCCGACCGGGCGACCGTCAGCCGTAAGGGCCTAGTCTCACTATACACTATCGCACACCAAACGTGTCGGGGAGGTCGGGGAGGGGTCACACAATGGTTCTATCGATAACAGTAACAAGAGTGATTCTAGATCTGCTCGTATAAGTACTAAAATTAGCAAATGTGTGCTTGAGTAACCTATAACAAAATGTGCATTGATTGATTTATTTCTGTATGAGTGGGATATATGTTAACTTTAACTTTGTGAGAGCTTTTGCATCGTTCATGTTAAATTAATGTATTTCGAGTATATTTTTGACATGTTTCATATATGTTGACGCCTGGTTCGGTCCCAATACACGGGACGTAGCGAACGACATAGATCCCATCAGCACCCGACCTGATGCGAAATACCCTTCAAAGCAAAGCTGCATGTCAATCTATGTTACTTGATGCAAAGCTTAGTTTATGATCGTAAGCTGCGTGGTATAGCTTTATAACGTATTTCGTCTCGGGCCCGTTGAATGACGGAGCCGTACCGTGTTATAAAGCCACTGCGAGGACCCACGGTCCACCATGAAATAATCAATCAAAGCCCTGTGTAAGATATTCGGGAGTGGAAAGCTGATAAATCACAAGCCTTAATATCTTAGAGATGCTATATTTTCTTTCAAATAGAACCTGTGTAGTTTTTCCCAAACAACTGCATTCCCATCACCGCGAATATGAATATAATGATGCAAAGTACAAAGGTCAAGTTCCCTAAAGCTCCCACGGTCCTACCCATTATGGAGATAATAAGGTTTAGCGCCGGCCAAGACTTGGCCAGTTTAAATACACGCAGCTGAAAATATCCAGTACACATAAATACATTATTGTCAACTGTGATGTGTGTAGCTATGTCATACAATCGTGAATATATTGTGAAAGCAGAGTTCATATCGATATACAAATACAATGTACCTCATAAACTCCATGTTATCTTAATTAGCTGTGTTAGATGTACGAGTATGTATTAGTCATTTAATAGTAAGTGTCCAAATTTAAAGAAAATACACTTAAATCATTTTATTATTAGATTAGTTAATAATTATGAATGTAGTTGAAACTTACCAATCGAAAGGAACGCAATACAGACAAACCCTGAACGCCTTCGAGCCCCAACTCCAATAATGACAAGGCCACGATGATAAAGTCAAATATATTCCAACCTTCTTGAAAATAGTACTTTGGACTCATTGCTATTAGCTTTAGTGTAGCTTCTATGCCAAATGTTGCCGTGAAAAACTGCGAAGGAAATGTTGAACATTTTGTATTTTTCAAATTAAACAACATACCTAAGAATAACATTCACAATAAATATTTAATGAAGTAATCATACTTCATATTATTAATGGATTATTAATGAATGGAATCAAGTTGTTAATGTATCAAGGTTATGGATGGATAGATCACAGTTGGTGATACTACTTCTGCAAGCGACACCAACCAAGGACGTTTTAACCAATAGACCCGAAATACATATTTATATTATGTACGATAATGTATGAAATCACGTTCAACTTACTGCGGTAACTTTTACGCGGGTAAATCTAAAATAAATGCCGACCCTAGATTCATAATTCAGTCGATAACTTGACATCGATTGAATAAACGAAAAGCATGTGAAATTATTAGCCAACAAAATATTGCACCATACAATATAAAATCTGAAAACATTACATCTTTCTAATATTGGCATCAAAGATGTATTAAATATCTAGATGGAACATTGAATCCGCGAAAACTTGCCAAAAAGTTGTGGACAACTGTTGGCCACAAGTTTTATATCATTACGCACAGATTACGCACACATAGACAATAAATGAATGCGAAAAACATCGCCTACGCACGCACACATGTTTGATAATGTTGTCTTGTTTTTTTTGTTTTCATTGTAGGACGACGCTCAATCTAGATGTTTAAAACATCATTGATTGGCATAAATAAAAGTTTCACAATCCAATTTGTATGCTACGCTAATCCTTTGAGTCATTTATTCAGTTTATCGAAAATATTATCGACACGCCCTTAGGCAACGATTTTATAAATATGTATATACTTCTATGTATGTACATATTTCTACTAACTTGAGAGGTTAGTTTTTGTTACCTGTGTATATAAAATAAGCGTATTGTTATATTTTCATTATCAAATAATTTTTGATAAAAATGGCAATATAAACAGAATTAAATAACTAAGAAGTAACAAGAAACACTCTCCGTTCGAGTAGATACTGTAACTTTTACATATTTTCACCGCATACATATTTCGTCATTTTGATATGTTTGATCTTCGATGGTCTACGCCAGACAAACGAACAAAAAGACATGGCAATTCCATGGCAGTCGGCGTGTAGGTGAGAAATGGAACACGGCGCGTCTATAGTTTAAACGTCCTTGGTAGACTCTCATACCCGGACCCGCGAAAATACTAACATTAAACAAAACTATACTTACATAGTTACCACTCTTGAGAGCCTTCTCCATATCTCTGTCCATGTCGTGATGGTCCAAGGCCATGAACAAGGTGTTGACGACGATACAGAGCGTGATGAACAGTTCCACGAACGGGTCGAACACGAGCAGCGCCACATACTTCTGGAACTCCAGCCACAACCAACAGCAGTCCCACACACAGAACAAGTCTATCCCTTTCATGAGGCATTCCAGAAGCTTCTCCTTAAACGTCGGTCCGTCCTCATCGTCTTCCGCTGTTGGGAAGTAGTATACTGACACTGTTGTGTCATTTACCGGGATGCGTGTGTGTGTGTTGAAGAGAGAGAGAAACAATTTTGTTAGTATTCGCTCATTATTTAATCTACTCTTATATTGGCCCGAGAAGTTACAGAGGATTTAACAAACTCGGTGGAAGTAAAATATCGACTTGATAAATTTAGCAAAATGACATGAGCATGTCGGAGCCAATACGTTCAGAGAGTCGTAAATCCAATATTCATATTTTTTGAATGATTACTGGCTGTCATTTATCTTGAGGGCACGTGGATCGTCGGTCGGTATTCTATAGAACACTGCACACGCATACCACAATGTGCCGGGAACTCGCAAACACTGTGCTTTCAAACCGAACCAGTGGCGGGTGCTGGCGTCTCCAATGGGGACATGTCAATGTCAAACTGTCATACTGTCAAACTGCATCGCAACAGTATCGCATATCTATGCAAACGCGAGATGAGAGCGATGATGCAAGTTATTCTCAAACACTCGGGACCAAAAAATATGAATATCGTGATTATCAAATTGAGCACGTGACCCAAGCAAGCATTTAGTTCTATATCGCTTATTCTAACAGGTTTGCTTCAACTTTTTGTTGGAGATATTGCAACTCATGGATTACAGGCAACTCACGGTTGTTAGGATGCTTTAACTTATTTATTTCAGGACGTGCACAGTCTACGACACTTGGTGCGGAATTGCAAAAACAAATGCGAACATGCAAAGACAGTGATAAAAATAAATTAATTAAAATTAACGCATAAAATAAGTTTGGGTTTTGTAGTAGAAAATAAGAATACAGGTCTGATTATATTGCTGTGTTCTGATCTGTAATACAATGGGGCACAAACAAAAATGTGAAATATTTGGGTTTCACACGATGCATTGTCTGTCAGTGTTGTGAATCAGCCATGTGAACATGTAGTTTAAAGCATTAGGCATGTTGCTAACTAAATTTTGCGCCCTAGATTGCGTCTGGACTAAGAAAAATGTTAATAACTAGCACCCGCGTAAAAAAAACATTAGGAAATACTGTTCGTTTTACTAGTTATATTCCTTAGGTTGGCTACACTCTATTAGGTAGGTACTAGTATAACTTGAAAAACTATTCTATGTATATTTTTAATACATATACTAATGATATCTTTAATATTCTTTAAGAACATTTTTCTTAGCAAAAGTTGTATTGCTGGTGCGTCAATTCAATATTCCTTGCATTTTAATAATAAATGACACCCAAATATATTTATTTTGCCAATTATGCCTTTTTATTGCATAATGAGCAAATACCTGTCCTGTGTGTTCTGTAAGTGTGTGTATCGCTTTGCATGTCAGGTAGTGTGTATGTCGGTAACAACAAATATTATGAAAATTATTTTACATAGTCATAAATTAGAGAACGTAAACTGTTATATAAGATTTAAATTAGCACATCGACAAAAGAAATGAACCAACAAAATGTGAAATGCGACAAGACAATAGCAGTAGTTGTAGACTGCTGACAACAAGGATAGATGTATTGTGTCGGCCATACCGTTCTGCTCGCTGGCCCTGCTCTGCCGCCCGGCTTGCTCTATTATCTCATTCAACACCATTACATCTGAAATCAGATATTTTCGATATTAATAACATTATGCCATGACATAATCATTCGGAATAAATCATCATTCGGAAATGGAGAAGAAATTAATTACATGAATTGTGTATTACCAAAATACATACACGATTAAAAAAGGTTTTTGAAATTAAATTTTGCTGAACTGTAAAAAAGGGACTTAAGGCTGATTCATAAACTATCAGCAACATTGAAAACTACGAAATACATAGATTTGCGAATATTCTACATTTTATCGATATGCTTTAAATGAACTCCATTTGGGGCATATTTGATAATGACAAAATTTGATATCAGTACAGTTAAATTAAGAAAATAATATGTACCTCTCATATCAACTACGTTAGGCTGTTGAGACGACTCTATGAAAGGATTATCGCTCGAAGGTTTCAGTACTTTTCCCGCCTCATCTGTAGATTCTGTAGTACTGATCTCCTGTAACATTACATTTAGCATTGAGTTTTTTACGCTAAACATTTTAAGATGATGTCTTATCTGAGCTGATGTACCAACTTAACCCAAATTGCAATAAAGCTCAGGGATAAAGTTAGTTCCAAGTTCCAATATAATTGCTATAACCATTTGGCAGCGACAACAGCTATACTTGGCTACGATACAATACTTGATCAAAATCAAATTTAGATTAAATAGTACTCCATGATAGTTATTTAGAACATTTTGAATGACAAATTAAATTTTGGAGTTCCTCAAGTCAAGCCAAGTTCTTAGTCCTAAATAAGGACAAGTCTAAGGGCGGCGTTGATCATTTGCCACCAGGTGGCTCATCTAGTTGTTTGTTAACTATGTAATGAGAATAGTTTAAGATATTGTCATGCTTTGTCTCTGAGTACTTACATATTCCCTAAGAGGTCTGGATGCTAGCGACGAGTCCTGCCGAGGCAGGGGATACGCGTGAGGTTGTGACGTCACGCTGTGATTCCTAGAAGCGGACCGCCCTCGTAACCGAGCCTCCTTGGTCTGGGCTTTAGCTCCCAACAGATCTCCGTGTGACGTGTACGACAGACGCGATTGGTGAGACGTGTAGGACGAATGCCGAGAACCTAAGTGAACATATCATCTGTCACTAAAATACCGTGACTAACCACGATTATATCTTGTCTATTCGTTTTTGATCTTAAATCGCTATTTATCTTTAATAAATTTTGATCTCAAATAATCAATTTAATTAAGATAGATATGCTTATATTTAATGCAATTGATTTAGTTGTTATTAAGAGGGAAATCAAATCACATTCATTAAAATTTTAAGGAAAATTGATACAGTAATAAAAATTAATAAATTATGTGACAACAAACCTAAATTAGCATAGTAAACCGGAATGATAATAGCACCGTTTTCTTCGGACATCGGGGTAACGGCATTCGAATCGTCGGCGTAAGGCAGGTGCTCTTGAGCGTCCAGATACGTCGATAACACGAGAGGTTTCCGATCAGCGCCCGGCGGATATCTCGACCTTCCGTTCGGCCTCAAAGCCATTTGATGCGACCCTCGTGACCCTCGCCGCAAATTGAATGGTGAACCAGGTAGAGACAACGAAGCCTGAAGTATCATGCCCACACATAAGCAAATGATAATCACATTAGGCCCAAATCAATTTCAACAAATGCAATGTTAACACTTTCATTTATTTGGTCTATCATAGTTATGTAAATCTTATCAAATTCAATTCTGTTCAATACGAAATTACACGATTGTGATATTACTTTATGTTGCTGGTTACGATCTTGATATCTTATGATACTGATCTTTAATGATTTACTAAGTTACACACTATCAATGGTATTAGACTAATATAATGTTCCTCAATTTGGATCGAGCAATGAGTTAAAACAGTTAGGTGAAAGTCAACACTTTATTGATATCAATGCAGAGGCTTTAGCTCAAGCTTCCTGAAGTATTTGAAAATTAATAATTTGTACATTACGGTGACGTTCTTACTTTCATGTGCCAATAAACAAATGTTAACAAAAATATACATCGAAGTGGAAAAAATAATAATGAAGACACAAGAAATGAAAAGTGCTTTAACGATCACATTGCATCAACACACGTAATTGTGAATATAAGTAGTTTTCTTAATGATGTTATGATTATTTCATGAATTGCTGCAATCGAACGTTCATCAACATAACTAATAGCAGAATCTAATAAAACGTAAGAAAATATTAAAGTAGAGAAAGAAAATCCTAAAGAAAAGGAAGAGGAAGGGGAACACAAACACCAATGAGGAGATAAGGACAAACCTGTGAGCCCTCCCGCAGTGGCCCATATGATAACTGTCCGTATTTATTTATGCGTTCAGGGTGAGGAACCTTCAATACACAGAAAAAAGTGAATTTGTAATTAACTCCGATTAATTAATTTTGTTTTTAAAAATATTTAGACATCCACCAAATAAGGAAAGGAATGAAAGTAACAAAATATTTCGGAGCAAAGGAGCTGTCAAGCAAAATGTGCGATGAGGTCTGAATGGCGCTCGAAAGTGGCAAACGACATCTACATGAAACTAATGAGATTATATCAACATAAACGTGGAGACATAAATTTATGCAGGTACAAAATTACAATAAGTTGTTGTAGGTGATTTAAATTATCATATTACGAAATAGCAAAACATTGAAATATGGACAAAAATATGTACGTCACGTAACATAAACCACTTATTGTAACAAAAAGATAACATGACATAAAACAGGCGACGGCAATGGCTGAAAGCGAGTGTTAGAAGGTAACTTTGTTTATAAACACATGAAGTACTTTAGGGTCAGATACATGCACCTTTGCATTCTTCTAAGTCCTATTGGTCGCTATGGATGTTTTTAGAATTCTACATCTATGGTCATGAGGACTGTTCTTTTGTTTGTCCATTTACGAAGCCTCAGTAAGTAACTCATCAAAATTGAGGAATTAAACATTTATTTCAAGTCTTATCCCATCATCATATATTTTTTAATATATTAAATTACTTGACCGAACCTACCTCTCCATCGTTGATACGTTCAGTCTCAGCTTGGCTCGTTCGTACGCTCACATAACGAAAGAAACAATCTAACATGACAATAGACTTGCATATTTTCTCCAATAGTATTGTTCAATGAGCATCACTGTTCCGAAGGCGATTAAATTTTGTATTTAAATAGAGCTTTATTTTCAAATGCCAAATTAGTGTTGTAGTTATTTTTGATGTTATCTAACTTTCACGTGATGGATTGAAGAAATATTATTGGAGACAGAAGTCTAAAACTATAACATCAGCGACTACGATGCAAGGGATTCCATAACCAATTTATTCGTAAACCAGCCTCGTAAGTTCATGCTATAAGAAACTTAATATACAAATAATGTCATTCTCTATAGATGTCGCAGACCTCTGATGTAACAGTGGTATTTACTAATGATTTCTAATGCGCAACTTTAAAT
>DWJQ01000888.1:0-12350 GCA_018248915.1 Hesperia meskei straton
GTAGAAGGACTGGAGAATAAATAAATAAAATCTTTCACACTTATACCCCTCATTATTTGGCTGTCTAAACAATAAACACAATTGCATTTCCAAAACGTCATCGTGTTATTTATTTTATTAGGGCGAACGGTAATAACAATAACAGGGCGAATAAATAACAAAAAAGCGTAACGTAGCGTTACATGCGATTTGAGAGTGGGTACATTAGTTATTATAACACGACAAAATATGTGTAATAAAAGGTTATTTATGACTCAAATAAAATATAACAGTGGTTAGGGCGGCAGATGGGGCGAGAGATGGGGGCGGGGGTGCAGGTCTAGGGCGGAAGCGGTTCGGACTTTAAACTAGCCATTCACTAAACAGTGTACTTGATAAGTTTAAAGTTAGCCTTATCAGGTAACTTTGAACAACGTAAGGGACATAAATGAACTGATGTGCAACATATACGCTCAATTTTATCTGTACAATTTAACTTTACATGTAAATTAGGTTCACTATATTGTGTGCATATGAAGCGCTCTTAGCCCGGCGGTTTGCGTCCATCCTAAGTGATCGACAAAGTTAAGCAACTGCGAGCGCGGTCGGTAGTTGGATGGGTGATTGCTAGTTTATTGTACTTATTAATTATTCCTGGGAATTAGATAAACTTATTATTTTAAACGCTTTATTTGAAACTATACCCTCACGCTAGAATTTCCTGTATCGCGGGCAATATCCCTGTTCCCTGACTCCCACGACCTGTGAACTATTTATCTGTCAAAGACATATCTGTCCCAGCTGGGAATCAGACCTGGGAAGTCCCAGGTGAGAATTCTCACTTCGGACCACTACCCATTAGACTACAGCGTCATATTCTCCAACAACCTGTAAAAAAAAGCTTACTCGCTTTACGCTCACGCTTACTCACATAACATAGACCATACCTCCGCGGATATATTGACAGAGTCCTCGGTTACGGATGCCGGAGAAAAATGGCGGTCATTTGTTGGTGTCGTTTCGTTGGTTGCCTTCAAGAGGCGAGATAATGGCTGATTTATTTGCGCGATTACGTGTGACGCGTCACCGACGTGCGCTGTTACTGTTATATCTCGTAATAGTAACAATAAAAATTGTCGTGCTGAAGTGATGTAAGTATTATGCTGGTGTACGTTTCAATGGTAATAACCGCTCGTTTACAATACCAGGGTAGTGAATAAGTATAGTTCCGTCCTTTATTCCCTTGTACTTGAATCGCCGAGGAATATGGAATTGTAATATTATGTAAATAAGTATCATCATCATCATCATCTCAACCCATCGTGGCCCACTATTGAGCACGGGTCTCTTCTCACAACGAGAAGGTTAAGGCCATAGTCCACCACGCTGGCCGAATGCGGATTGGCGGACTTCACACAGTAAAGGGAGTGGCACTTCGATCGATTGGTCTTCATAAAAACTATCGATCGACGTCGACTAGTCGATTCCACCATCGATTGATGCCGTCGATCGAAGATTGATCTATTGTAATCTAGTAACGCCCTTAGAGAGTGATGTTTCACTGACGGAAAATAGCTAATCAATGTAAGCAGAAGATCACTAATTACATATTTTAGACTTTCTTTAAATACTTTGCAATCGCTCATACCTCTGTGAAAAAGAATATCAATCTCTTACCTATTGAAAAAACAAATAGTCAAAGCGAGATTTAGATAAAAAAAATACGAAACTGTTCCAATATTCCCGTGGATGCAAATAAAATGGTATAAATTGGCACATCGTCCAATGTTTACACACTTGTAGGGTTGCCAGCTGTAACAAAAGGCGCAAATGGGCACCGTACGTAAATATGGCAACAAAGGGTAGGTGAGCGGAACGCAAATACTTCAAAACCATTAGCGACCGAGACTGCGGTGGACTAGGAAATATGTGGAGTCGATATATTATGATACCAGTGAAGTAGCTTTTAGCGCAATTCTTTGTATCCCTTTGGTGCATGGATTTTTATAAACTTGAAGAAAATGTTTTTAGCCTTCCTAAACGCAACCGTCGATTATCGTTTAACCACTAGAAAATATACCTCCTCCCTTTTTGTGGGAATTTTCCCACATATTGCGTTGGTTTTCGACGGTGACAACAGATGGCGGTAAACGATGCAACATAGAAGAATGCCAACAATTCTTTGTAACATAATTATTCTGTTATTAAAAATTGGAACAATATTTCAAGTGTTTTTGTATTTTACTCACAATTTTTAGACAAGAACATCGCTTCTCCATTCTTTCCCTGTTACCAAACAAGCACATCACGCCATACGAAATCTGAGCGCCGGCAATATTTACAACGGGCCCGGTTAATTATCTTTCATTTGTTATTCAAACACGTCGTACTACCAATAAGATTACCTCACCACTTTTAAATCTCTCACTCAATTTCGTTTCCTATACTAGCCAGTTAAGGTATGAAATAGCATGTGCGAAATGATAGACGTGTGGAAAACTTACGATCATTATACACTTTTACCCGTGACCACCTTTGATCGAGTACAAATAAACGTTTCAGTTGTGTTCAATATACTCATAATAAACTTATTAATATAATAATAAATACTCAACATTGTCATAGCTTTATTATGGAATCAAGGCAGCATACGAGACTGCAGCACTACCCTCCACTGTCGCCCATGTTAACTACGACGGACCTAGAACGAGACTCCATTTAGGGACTAGGATGGTTAGTCCAATTAACGGATGGTGTTAGAATATTACTCGTAGTTCGGTAGTTTGTTAAAAAAGTGTGAGGAAGTGGACTTGTTAGTAGTCCTCAGTTCCATTAGATGATGTTAGTAATAATCCAGTTAGTAATTGTTAGCATGATTCTCGTTCTATTTCGGTCACAGAGGCGTTGCAACCCTTGCGCTGACATGGTCGCGTCTAAAAAGTGTAACTGGCTCCACACATGTTGTACTTGTAAACACGTTGTTGGTGGATCATTGTGACCTTAAAATTAAATCTGGATTTTCTTACGCCTATAATTTTTAACAGCATTGTACTGAAGCGAATTAATTATGTTAAATCGTAAAGCCGGCATTAGCGAACCTCGAAAATAATATCAAAACATTCGCAACCAATTAAAAATAAAAAAATAAGAGTCGGTGACGATAAATAACGTCCCACGCGAATCCACATATCACGATACTGTTTCAACGACGGAGTGGCTGAAACATATTTCAGGATTAACACGTGAACGCGACGACGCGGCGACGGATGGGAATTTATGAAATGCAACGGTTTTCAGCGTTTATGAAACTGGCGGACGGGTTGCATACTTGAGATATTGAAAATATTTGTATCTTTGTGCATTTGCTTACTTTTGTAACAATGCCAATATGAACTACTCTGGCCATCTGCACCACCCTAATATTCTGTACTACTTTGTCCATTTGCAACACTCTGGCAACCTGCTCTATACTGCCAATATGCACTACTCTGGCAAACTCCACTGCTCTCACATTCTGCTGCACTACTCTGGCAACTTGCACTACTCTGCCAATTTGCACTACTTTGGCAAAATACACCACTCTGGCAATTTGCGCTACTTTGACAAACTGAAGTACGCTGGCAATCCGCTGCACTACTCTGGCAACACACGCTACTTTGCCAATTTACTCTATTTTGGCAAAAATGCACCACTCTGGCAATTTGCACTACTCTGACAAACTGCACTACGCTGGCGATCTAAAATGTTCTGCCATTCTGTACTAATGTGCCAATCTGGACTACTGAACTAAAACTTTTCACTTCTCGACGAAACTCTAAAATACAAAGTTGCACAACATCGCAAAAAAATATCGGTGGCAAAGCAAGTTAAAGTATCCAATTCGAGCTAATTAGATGATTAAACGTGTTCGTAGCCAGGCGACGTGATAACGAGGGGCGGTGACGGATAATTATGACGTGTCAAGACATGTCGGTGATCAGCGAGTGACGCGGTAATGCCTCGGCTAGGGTGACTCGGCCTACTTAGATCGCAATTTTATCCACTAGCTCGAGGAGTTATGTACGGATCAATTACGAAGTAATCGTAGTTTTATTACGCATTGGTTGTGGGCCTGGCTTTGGTTCGTTCGAAGAAATTTGTTTTAAATTATTTCAAAAAAAAAGAGGAGGTACTCAATTATTTTTGTGAATGTGTTTTTATACCTAATAAGTTTTATTGGGTGAACCGATTTTGATTTTTGTTTATAATTCGAAAGCTGGTGCCTATCGTCTGGTCCAATTTAATAGCATTAAAATGAAATGACTTAACAGTTCTTTACTTTTTCTTGAACTTATAGATAATTAAAATACACTGAAAAAGTAAAACATCCCAAGTATTAGAAAACATCATTACCAAAATGAGTAATGAATGCAAAACATTTATAGTAACTGCTGTACTGTTAACTGTTAAGGAGCGTAGTATTAGAAAATTGGTAAAAATTAGGATAAATAACACCGTTACATACAGGTCATGTTTTTAAGTAAATAGATCATATAAATATTTAACGTCAAAAAGTGAACCTGAAACGATCGCTGTGATTGCATAACCACAACCAATATACGACAAACACAAACACTGACAATTTGTCAAAAAATGTATGTTCCATTACAGATTTTAGTGCTACGCTTTCACTACAATGACTCGATAAAAAACTAAAATATTATTGTGTGCCAGCAATATTTTGCACAGTTACCATCATAAAATATTTTTATTCGTTAATATTTCATAGTTAACTCCGCGCGCGACTGTACTTGTGACACGGCCAAATACTTTATAAATAACAACAGAGAGAGATAGACGCACACATCCGCACCGCACACACGCACTCACACAAGCGTACATGAGTCACGGCAATTTGCTGGTGGCCAAACGCAAAACGATTTATGTGACGATAAAATTAATATATAATGATGTTCGCTTATGAGTTACGTGTACTGAGTGCCTATGAGAACGCTAGGCAAATTGCAATTAATTCTCACAGATCCGTGACTGTAATAGACGAAAGCATTTGGCAACTGTTTAAAGGGAGCTTATGAATTTTTTTATTCATTTATTTTTGCTCTACCAAATGTGAGCTATATGCAATAAAAGTGTACACTGTATAATCTACTGTGCGTTAAGTGGTGGCTATGTTTTCCAAATGACAAAAACTTTAACGTACTGACTAGAAACGCCTACTCTCTTTTCAAATAGAAGTAACATCTATACATCAGTAACTATCTTCAGTGGTGAAGATCAAGACTGTCAGATATGACCATAAAATGGTGGATACCACCGTTCGGGTAACCCTAGGTGCGGATTTTAACAGTTACAGTCAGGTTGACTGTGATTTCAAATTGCTGATTTCAGCTCCATTCGAAGGTTCCAAATGTTCGAGGTCGCATTAGCCCTAAAAACGAACAAATTACCTGTTTGTCGTCTCTATTACATGTAAGTATAATTAATTTTAATAGTCAATTTGTATGTGTAATTACAATTTAAAGTTAATCCGACCACCCAAAAACATCCATCACTACCACCGAACCAGATCGTCGTTTAATCTCCGCAACATTTTTGCCGACCGTACAATCTGTTTAGAGTGACAAAACATCCTTCACGCGAACATAAAACCGTCAGCAAAAGAATAACTGCGGCACATATACGCGTGAAATACGACCGGTATAATCGCGCACGAAATAACAAAGTAATAAATCACGGTTAATAAAAATCTACATATTTTACACAGCGGAAATCTGTCCGTTTGGTTTAATGCAATAAATTTTAATTTTTTTCGTAATTGTTGTGTGAACACAGACTAAATTTTCTCTTAATGTATCTACTTTTATATGATTTTCCAAGGTTGTGCTTTATATTGTAGAATATTGTTTTCATAATCTTCGTCAGAGGGTAGTTAATCAGAGTGTAGAAATACCTACATGTATGACCTATTTGCCTGTGTATTATGTATAAATTTAGTAACAAAAACGACAACTTTGGTTACTCTTCAGTCTAGTTGAGGCTGACTATTTTGATTTGAGTTCGTTTTCTGACTAACCTGTACAGGTATACATAATAGACATAATTCTGATAAGTTTCTCGATTCTGAACTTTCCTTTGCGTATACCTATGTTTGTTATGAAAAGCACCTATACAGTAGGTACACACTCATGTATAAAAATGTCTTCTATAGCTTTTATATTATTTTTACCAATCACTCTCAGGGTGTGTGGTCATAATTATCACAAATTACACACTAACCTAAATTTTTTAAATCGTTACTATCGAGTTAATTATTTTAATAAAATCTCGTTGTATTTAAAGATGGTGAATACTTCAATTATTATAATAAATTGACCACTGTGAAATTAATTAATATATTTAAATTCTTGTCAATATTTTTTAAGTTAAATAGTTTGATAATTAAAAGTTATTATTAAACTTTTTAAAAATCACTAAGGTAGGTCTCTAATAATCATTTTAATTGAATTCAATTAAATCAATACATCAACAAAGCCCACCAGATTTTCCTTAGCTTTTTTATCTGCACAATTAAATTTTTACATTTTCACTTGAAAAGAACGCTATACCCACTCCCATCCTTTTAAAAATATTATCGTTATCGAATTTAAAAATAAAAGCACACAAAGTCGTGGGTGGAAGCTAGTCCATTATAAAAGTGTAATTTCGTACCATTTCAAGGCTAGCTCGATCAATCTTTCACACGTCATTACCGCTGTCACTTCAAGCTTGGAAAGGCGTTGATAACATTAGAATAGGGATGTGCCGCTCTACTTCTATAAGCCCGGGGATTTAATCTATTTAAAACGTTATATTTAGTAGTCAAAGGAGCGATTCTAAGAATAAATTGTGGAAAATCGTGGTACATAAAATCGAGAAGTAAAAGTAACGGATGGATTTTCTTTTTTTATGTAAATAGGTAACAAAAAACTACAAGTGAAATTTAGAAAAATAACAGACAAATTCCTGATGTAAAGTGGTCACTGGCTAAAAACGTCAGTAACATTAAGGAAGAACAAAAATCGAAATGGATAAAATAATGTTATTCCACATTTTGTGTCACCCCGTTAGTGACCCCTCTGACAATAAACTGCTAAGAACCTTTCACAAGAATCCTAGGGTCAATTTCTAGCCAGGGCAGGCATAGACGCCACATACTTTTCGGGCCACTCTTATTATACGACATACATTATGTACCTACATAAAATACTAATATTCTATTAGAAATACAAAAGCCTATATTTAAATAACCTGAAAAAAAATCCTTCAATAAAGTTCGTTAAGAATAAATAACAATGTAAAATTTAATATCTTTGTCAATCTGTTGAAATTGTATACAAGCATACTTAAAATAAGGTGTTCTATATCATCCCTTCGAAAACTTAATTTTACCATCGATGGTCAGTGAACAGGCAGGATTATCCTTGCTTCGGTGTCAGCTCGGATGACGTGTAAACACCACTGACGCGAGCGCTTCGGATCGTATTGCACTCACAGGCGATGTGCACCAGCTTAACAATATCGGTTACGTCAGAGTATATTTAAAAAAGTAGGTTATTTTCATACAATACCACTAACCGAGGCAAGTATTTGTACGTTCCTCGTGCTGCCATGTGCGTATTATGTGTAAGTAACATAGCCAGAAGGAGAACGCACACAAATATTTCTGTTTTTTTTCTCGGATAGTTAAGGCTGCCAAATCGGGGCCGTACAGTCGCAACGGATCAATAAAAAGTAGGCAATAATCTCTCCAAAAGGGCTTAAATTGACTTACTTCTTAATATACTCTGATGTAGACGAGCGGTTCAATATCGGTTACGTTCAAACCTGCCTACTTAAGTGAGGCCACATCAATTTAAATTTAGTAATACATTGTTGTTTCACGCGGAATTAATAAATTATTGCTGAAACATTTCAAAGTAATTTATTATTACAATCACCGTATAAAGTAATAAAATAAAGTTGACTTTTCGTGAGAAAATATGCAAGATTACAAAATTCGCACAGTTTTGACTTTTTACGGATACATTAATTAAATAAATGAATATTTGTGTGCACAAAATAAAGAAATAAATATAATGAAAAATAAAAATTTAAATTCATCGTTATGACGTCTTCATCAAGATCCTGTCTGCTGTGGTAGCCCCTAATAAATGTTCCTTATGTATTTCCAAAACGACCGATCTACAGTTTGTCAAATGCAATCAGTCATTCATTAGTCCACTATGAACCCTTATTTTTGACACATACCTTTGCAAACTTATATGTAATATATTGTAATACAAAATTCCCTATAAGTGAGGGATATCGGTCATGCCTCCAGTAATAACTCACGTATCATTTTCGGTTAAGGTCTTCGGTGTTACTATACTCGTAGTAGACGACGGTGACCAATTAAAATGATTCACTTGTACCAACGTCGCCCTCACTGAATCTCGCTATCAAAGATTTCTACATTGCTTGCATATAATAATTATAAGTATACTATCTCAGACAGTTACGCTGTTTGGAGACGACCAGGGATGTATTCTTGCCTAGGGGTAGATCTCTCTTGACACCAATAACCATCCACCAACTATCCAAACACCACTGACTCTTGACTCCTTTAACTTAACTGACACAATACAGAAAAAAAGCAATAATAATAACACATAATTCTCCCAAAACCCTGTGACCGATTGCCACATGTTTCAAATCGTTGATTTAAACATACCACTTTAGTGTAAGATAACAAATGTAAGTAAGACATTCGCCGCGACGTTAACAGCTCTCAACGGAAGCGCCCACTTCGGAAACATCCTGTCGATACAAAACAAATCCATAAATCAATTGAACTGAACTACAGAACCCAAAAAACGGTATCAGTGTGCCATCGAGTGCACTCACCGTCTCATGGCTCGTAACGTTACAATTTTACGACCGCTTTTATTACTAGACGCTTTCGTGCGCGATTACCCCCGAGAGTGAGTTTCGCTGTTATACGCCCTTCTACATCTTTCCACCCCACTGTACTTACAATTTTATCACTCCGCGTCATTACCATCGCTACTATCGTAGAAAACGAAAAGTTGGAAGCTTTTACCGAAGCGGTAATGAACGGCCAAGTTGGTTGGAGAATTGTGTTCGGGAGTGGTTTAGGAGCAATTACAATTTAACGCGCGTTTTATTATCACTCTCTAATGTAGTCGCATTAATTTATCAGTTCTGTTTACGAGTCGCTCTTGACAATTGAAATGACGGCGTCTGAATTCGTAGCGACACCGTCTAGAGTAGGCTGAGCTTCCGCGTGTCTCCTGCGTGGTTGCGGTTGTAGGTGGGAGAAGCGCACGGTAGTGATATTGGGGTTCTAGTTACGTCGGTCGAGGCACAATCGTTTGGACAGACAATCGATGGACGTATCAAAGGCCGCGTAGCTGAAATGCAGTTGCAGTTCCGATTGTATCGGGACGTCTGCGGCATGCCTCTGTAGCGAGTTGATTGGAACATGTCGGCGCAACTGATACGATGTTTGATCGCATGAAAGGCTCCTTCGAATCTAGCCGGCTTTGATTGTTTCAGACCGCACGGTTCGACTTGATGCTTTCCTTGTTTTGATTTATTTCGGGTATTAACCCTAATAACGGGTTTGATTTACTTTGGAGTATAATTAATATCTGTTTAGATTAAGGCTAATCTATTACTAGGTGTTTACAGCAGTTTTTAAGTACCTAAGTAATAATAAAATTGCTTCTCTAATTCTTCCCTATTACGGACCAATTTTCCAAAACATTGAAACATTATTTCGTTATTTTTTACCAGAGATTGAATTCTAAAATGTAGCAAATTCTTAAATGGATGCTTTCAAATCAGGAATAAGAAATAACAACAAAAAACGACCTTGGCAACAGAGCGAGGGGTCCGGGTTCATTTTCCGGCTGGGGTAGATATTTATGATAGATAAACATTTTGTTCTCGGGCGTGATTGTGACATATTTTTGTGCTGGCTATGCGTTACGCAACACAATAGGAAAAATTATAATTTAAAAATTAAATAAAATAGTATTTTAGAATAGAAATAGTATTTTATGAGTGTGAACCTATTATTATTATTACCTATCAATGAAACAAATAGTAGGTGTAAAAAGATTAATAGATAGTTCACGACAATACTGCTCTAGATTTTCAGATAGTGCGCGACAAGACAATACCAACACACAATCACAGAATACACGAATGTCCAATACGGCTCATTAAATGAACAGAAGCAGAAGGGCCGTTGACGTCGCATGTCACACGTCGTGTCCCGTCGTGACGTTTGTCGTGAGTCGTGACACGATAATGAGCGTACCAACCGAGATGACTTTTCCACACGCGACATGACAGTTTTAAATATGATAAGTCTTGTAATAGCTAACTAGTGACACGGAGATCAAATCCTGTTTGTAACCCGTACCGTTAGGTACACATAGAGCTGACTACAGCTAAAGTAACGTATGGGTAGTGGTGTTATGGTAAGTAAATGTAATGTTATGCTCGTTTGTAACGTAACAATGTGTTGTTTTGTTAAGTGCACAAGAACTTTAAGCCAAGGGTTTTGATGATGGACTCCGGAACAGTGCAATCACGTGTTCTTTCTTTTGGGTGTTCTCCTAATTTTTACAAAATTAAATGATGTAATGAGAAGCGCTAATATTCCGAAGGCTTGTGTCCATCCTAAGTGATTAAAAAAGTTAAGAAAATGCTGGCGTGATTGATAGTTGGATATGAGGCCGCTAGTGGAAAAATTTATTGAGCGCTTCCGTCCTTCGGAGGGCACGTAATCTATCGATAACAACCAGGACCGACGGCTTTATGTGCCTTGAAGCATGAGTTTTTGCCACCAACGGTAATCCATCCAACCTACTTGTTGCTTAACTTTGTCGCTCACTTAGGACAACGAACGCTTAGGTTACCAATTATCCTCGATGGTCTTACTTGCATGAAGCTGAACTATCCAAGCAAAATAGAAGGGGTGACCTAATTAAACAATAAAAGCGCTGAATTGTAAAACTGTTGACTACATCTATTTTAACTGTAAATAAATAATGATATTCATTGCGTGCGACTCTGACATAAATCAGGGGGCTACTAATGGATGGGTAGATATAAATCTGGTTTATGTAAAATTTCAATGCACATTTTGCATGACGGTCGGACATTTGCTCTTGCTGTCTGTACTGACTGCATGCGCTGAGGATTCGATTCTAACGGTACTGGCCGTACGATGATATTTTCTGACGTTTTTTTTCAAGAATCAAGGTGGTAATCGAGTAGCCAGCACATTTTCAATGACGCCCTTGTTGACTGTGACTACGAGCGACACGAAACAAAAATGGGGAACGGTTAGTAGGTTTACCTCGCACACGATATTAGATATTAGGTTGCCTAAGTTAAAAAATAAAAAGTAAAAAGATTGCTTGAATCTTATTGATCATTGATAAACTAAAAGATAGCTGAAATTATAAAGTAATCGTGCTCGAAATCACTCTGCTATCGCTCAGTTTTCAAATTAATTGCTTCGCATTCATAAATAGGTACATTGAAGCATTCATTTTCATTCATTCAGGAGACATTTTCATAAATAAAATGAAAGTAGATAATATAGTAGTACGAAATAAGAAAAAATACAAATAATTTTATCTAAATAACGAATACCTATCACTGAAATGATATTTATTCGCATAAGATAAAAAGTCGACAGCGCTAGAATACACCGCCTGTAATTTCGTAAGGAGAATCAATTTTCTGTAATGGATAAATCATGAATACTGGATGAGTCATGAATACTAAATCATCTAAAGTGCATGACTCGTCATTTTATGGTTTACTAACAATCTTGCTATTTTAAGTTACGTGAAATATTTAAAATAACTTCTACGTAGTCACCTAACTATTCTAAATATAAATGTAGGTACATATTATGATGAGCTGCTTAAACTTTTAAGAGGCGAGCATGGCATGGTACTCGTTATGCTTAGCGACGAATTGGTGACCGAATCAGAACAAGGCTAACTAACAAAGATTAACTTGATACCAACTAAAACTATAATAAACGTTCTTTACCCCAATTCCATACTTACAAATCACTAAACTATTATGCAAACACCATAATAATAATATGCTACTTGTTTAACCATAGTCGTTTCGGTCGTCACAGAATGTCAAGAGCGGCAGCGAAAGGGTCGTAGGTACCTACTCGTACCTACTTCTGCACGTTTGTTGTCTGAAATAAATAAAAAGAAAAACCGGCCAAGTGCGAGTCGGACTCGCGCACGAAGGGTTCCGTACCATTATGTATAAAAACGCCAAAAAATCTG
>DWJQ01000889.1:0-12344 GCA_018248915.1 Hesperia meskei straton
GAAGCTTTCATTCTGTTTCTTTACTTATTCATGTGCCTATACTTTAGGATTTAGGACCTTTAGGTACCTACCTAGAACTTAGCTTGACCGCTTCCGCGTGTCTAGATAAGAAAAAAGTGATGTTCAGATTCAGAGACAAAATATTTCTATTACCCTTTCATTATAATAAATTATAATCGAAGATGATAACAAATACAGATAGAATATTATTGGAATACATAATAATATGGTCTACCTGTATGCCGATCTGCAGCACTTTGGCGTTGGACGCTATACGGGGCCAGCGTGCAACCGATCCGCGCACTCTTTAGCCACGGGCCCCGTGATGACGGAGCCCTTCATCTCGCTATTGTTGTTCACTATATTCAAGTCATAGATTAACTAAACCAAGGCAACTAACTAATAAATAAAACGAAGATATATTTGTAACTTAGTTTATTCAAGCTATAGAGCTGGCGTTGGACGCGATACGGGGCCACAGATCCGCGCACTCCTTCGCCACGGGCCCCGTGATGGCGGAGCCCTTCATCTCGCCCTTGTTGTTCACTATCACGCCCGCGTTGTCCTCGAAGTATATAAACACCCCGTCCCGCCTTCTGAACGGTTTCCGCTGCCTTATCACTACTGCGGGCATTACCTGGAAGTAAAAAGAACATATTAAAAATTTGTTTACCACTGAATGCTCTTACTTCGCTTCTGGGAACTATTTTAACCCCTGGCAGTTGATTTTTGAAAAATATAGGTAAATTAATATAACTACATACTAACTGCACGGCATTTCATTCATTAGTTTTTGTGTGATGCCCAGACAAACATACAGTATTGTATATATAACGTAAGTACAGTAAATATGTAGTTTTCTTAAATATCTTCTTTGTAGGTTCAGACATAACCAACATATTATTTAATATCAATATGTTAGTTAATCACTTCATAAGTAAATATGACTTGATATTTGCTAGTTCACTTGGGACTTAAAAATAAGTAGTGTAGATCGCTCAGTCAGCCAAGGCATATCAACAAATTGATATTATCAATTCAGATGAAAATTATTTAGCGAAACCTTTGGCATATCATCACTGCAATCATTGATTTTATACGTAATAATCATAATACTCTAAATTAATTAAGATTTAAAAAATCTATTAAAAAAAATCTGAAGAGAGCAATGGAAACAAAGAATTGAGGATACAAAGACTGCTGACTAAGCATTCAATAGCAATACCTTAATTCTTAAAATGAATTTCTCTTTGTTAGATTAAGACAAGGGACAACAAGGGAGACTAGTCTCTAAAACAAAAATACAAAGTGGTAGAGTTATTAGTAGTGGTCGATTTACCTGTGAAGTTGTGGAGTTATTTGATATTATAATAGCGTTTTAGATCATAACTATCTGGCATGGTGGAGATATTAGATTGGCAACTAAAAGAGAAAAATATCTAGTTTCTATCAGTATCAAAGTCATTTTCTACCACAAGAGGAGTTATGTTTTGCAAATTACGGTATTGATATATAGAAATATTGAGGAATTGAAGACAAGTATTTAAACTTTATCCACATAAGGATTGTATTTCCGTGATACTTTAATTAATTACTTATTTAAAGACAGCATGAACAACACTCACATAATGCATTGAGAAATATGGTATACACATTATGAAAACCTTATTGCACATAGCCAAGCATTTTGAAACTTGATAGAGATTGTTGTTTCGATTTCAAAATATGTAAGTAATTTTATTTCTGCAGCCATAAAAGTCTACCAATATATGAATGAATTGAGTAACATAGAACTTATTTTAGTTGTACTGTGCAAATGCAAATCCACACTTTTAAGTACCTTTTTCCTGAGTTCAGGTTTGCCTTTCTTGACAGTAGCAACAATCATGTCTCCGGAGCCGGCAGCCGGTAATCTGTTGAGCCGGCCCTTGATACCTTGCACTGCAATTACATACAGATTCTTTGCTCCTGGAAAACAAATATAGATATCATTTGTAAATGTATGTAATTCATAGTTCATGTGTGATATTATGAAACCTTATTCATTATCTTTGGTCTTAATGTGCGTTATTATTGACAATGCAATGATTTTAAAGGAATTCATTTATGCAAATATACTTAAATTTTTTTGTGTCACATTTCTAAACATAGTCTAGTTGTCTCTGATGTGTTGATGTGTTTCTTACCTTACTAACTTGATGAACTCAATATTACATCTGATTTGAGGTTATGACTGATATTGGGTATCTTAAACAATTGCAATGTTTTGAGGACTTCAAGTTTTGGATTAGATGACTTCAGACACAGCCAAGGAAAACATCATTATGAATCAAAACACAATGTGTTTGTAGTAAAATCATCCCTAGTCAACCAATCCTTTCCTCTAACATGGTAACGTTTATGGGTTAGGTTTGTTTAGGTTCATTTATTTACCGGTATTATCTGCGCAGTTGATAACTGCCCCCACTGGGAGACCCAGGGAAATGCGGAACTTCGCTCCCGCGGAACCACCACGTCCTTAAAAACAAAAAAGATCCACACTTTACTCATCTTTCACCAAAACACTGCACATGAAGACAAGTCACAGAAATGAAATAAACATGCATTTCGAACAATCTGTTGATCGATTATGGTTCTCACTGCTTTATTTAACATTTTAATCGATTTGCAACTAGATTTAAACGGATTTTTATTAATTCACGAACCTCTCTTAGACATTTTGTTGTGTCAATTTTTGAAGAGGGAATCAAAAGAACGTGAAGTTAGCAACTATAATCTGTCATTGAGTGCTTGATTGAACTGCTTGAGTTTCGTTTAAAAATACGACGTAATGAAGTTAGCTCAAAATTAACAAAAATTTTAATGAAGAACAATCTAATTTAAAAAATGCACAAGGAAGACATTAAATTAAAAATATGTGGAAAATCAATTAATCTGGTATTTGTTTTACTATTAAGGACCTATTTTTGTCGATTAGCGATAATGCAACTGAAGCAACACCGTTCCACACCGTTCACAATATTGTTGAACGAATATTCACGTTTCATTCCATTTATAACTTACTGGCTGAGCATTTAAGTTTTATTTGTGGTATTTCATTTCAAGGCTATGTTTTCGTTAAAACCGATTTTATTTTGAAAATATACATAAAACAAATAACTTATTTTAATATGAAAAATATCTAAACACTTAAATTTAATTTCCAGAAATGATCTGAAACGAAACGTTTCCAAAAAATGCTTGTCATCAATGTCAAAATGTTTTTTTGAAGTGTCATTTACAAATTGCCGCTTGTCATCATCCGAGTTTGAGATCGAGTTTTCAAGCAATATTTAGTTATAAAAAAAATCAAAGACTTTTATTGTAATTCGCAGTTTATTATAATACTACAACATGGCTTTCATGGGAGATTTCATGAATCCAGCTCCATTGTGGCAGAATGGACCTTCGCTCGGTGCCTTCTACAACTTTCCTGGTAACTCTTCAACAATGGGGCCTGCTAAACACACAGCTCAAGACTTCAAAGCACAGTAAGTAATCTTAAATCTAAAAACGATAATGCAACTCTTTCTAAGCTCGTCTTGACAACAATCAACAATCAATCAAGTGAAAACAATCCTTCATTTGTACCAGAGAGATTTTAATGAAAGTATTATTTTAGTCAGTATTTATTTAGTAAGAATTTATTTTTGTAAACTCTAGTTTTTCTAATGTGTGCCAATTGGAAAGGTGTTTACACTTGTAGAAGAAGCATATAATCCAAATTCTATTGTACGATTTTTATTCCAGTTCTGCGAATCCCATTACCACCACAACAACAGTGATAGCCGTCAAGTTTGACAAGGGCTGTGTCATCGCCGCTGACACCCTTGGATCCTATGGCTCGCTGGCGAGGTTCCGAGACTGCCCCCGAGTGTTGAAGGTCAATGATCTGATCCTCCTCGGCTCTGGGGGTGACTACGCTGATTATCAGTATTTGAAAGATATTATTGAACAGAAAATGTAAGTAATACTGCCATCTCAACATGATATAGTTATTATTTCATGTATATCATAGAAAAAAGGTGTAAGGGACCATTTATCCAATAAAAAAATCCAATCTTTGTGTTGTTGTTGTAGAATTCTAGGTTGTAGTCTATGTATCATGTAGTACTATCCTATGTGAATGCATACAGTGTTTATATGGCCAAGTCACGTCATAGGTGTCACAACCATAGAGCAAAAATGACATCCAGCATTTTTTATCACTTCTCATTTATTTACTCGTCAATGTTACAATTGGTTTGTTTTGGTAAAGTTTTATGTTACATTATTAAAGAATCATGACACAACAAACACCTCTCCCCAGCATCGACGAGCAGTGCATGGGCGACGGGCTGCAGCTGAAGCCGCGCTCGCTGCACTGCTGGCTGACGCGCGTGCTCTACAACAAGCGCAGCAAGATGGACCCGCTGTGGAACAACTATGTTGTTGCTGGAATTCAGGTAAGAGCTGACCTCATATATGATTTTTACTCTGATGTGACAAACTTGAGTGACAATGAGTCAGGCATCCCTTATTTAGCCAGCATCATAATTATTATGTTAACACATAATTATATTATAATGATGCTTTAAATGTGTTGTTTTGTTTACAATTTTCTTATAAATAGCATTTAATTTTAAGCATCTTAGTCCTGATTTGAGTCTTCTCTTAGGTTGGTCATATTTGTAATGTGCGGCATTGATGAGGAATGCATTTGCATGCTTGTTTGCTACCTTAATTATATAAAAAATGGTTTGACCCCGCAGACCATCTATAAAAACTTCCCATTAAATTAATAAGACAAAAATCTTGATGTTATGTTAAAAAAAACGCTTTTGCTTTGCAGCATTCAATGCTGCTTAATTTGAAAATAGTTGTAAGTGTGACCAACATAAAAGTAGAACAAAACCCAAATTAGAACCTTGATGGTCAATCAGAATTACACACTTAATAATTAATTACTCTCTTTCTAAACTATTTGATTGTTATAGGACGGCGAACCGTTCCTAGGAGCAGTAGACAAGCTAGGCACAGCATACGAAGACGCAGCCATCGCGACTGGTCTAGGCGCATACATGGCCACTCCCCTGCTGCGCGACGCCCTTGAGAAGGGGCCTTTGGATGAGGAAGGCGCCAAGTAAGATAAATATCACGTGCTATAGTTGTTTTTATGCAGACATAGGCCTTTTAAAACACTAATACCTAGTGATCTTAGTTGAGAATATTAAGCCTAAACCCCATGGTACAGCAGGCAGGCAGCAGCAGCAGCCAGGCAGTACAGAAGTTGGCTTCTCTTCATGATGGTAGTTTTGTGTAAAAATCATAATAACATCATCAAAATGTGTGAAGTACCTGACTGACCTGACTAGCTATCAAGTTCTTTGCTCAAGCGAGCAGTTATGGGCTATTTTCTCGCTCAAGAAAGGGCATAAATAAGACATTCCGTGTAAACAAGAGATGCATATGCGAGCGAGTACTCGTCGGCAGTGAGAACGGTCAGTCATGACTCGCCGGCGGTGTGAACTGTCAGCGAGTACTCGCTGTCATATGCGTCTCTTTTCTTTACACACTGTCATACCTTTTGTACGTGTCTTCAGCGAGTAAAAAGCCGACACCTGCCTTAACGAAAGCATTCAGTTATATATCTTTTATATCACCTTTATATATCTTGACCTTAATTGTTGTTCTTTCTCTGAATTTTTCGTTGGATGTCCCTAGAGCGCTGGTCCGCAAGTGCATGGAAGTGTTATTTTACCGCGACGCGCGCTCGTTCCCGCGCTACCAACTGGGCGTGGTGACGGCGGCCGGGGTCCAGGTGGAAGAACCCGTGGAGCTCAAGCACGACTGGACGCTCGCGCACATGATTGTCATGAAGTGATTTGGGGAATATATATGAGTTTTTATTTTATGGTGTTTTATTTTTACCTGACTTGAAATAAGGAAAAGGCACTAAATTCGGCTATTGATACTCCTTTAATACAGTATAAGAGCGATTTTGAGTTATGTCTAAATGTCTGATTTTGAAGTCGGTTATTTATGTCTTTTTAAGATTCTCATGATTCTTTTTTATCCAGAAGATGGTACATTTGGTGTGGTCCCATTTCAACTTCTGCGACATCTGTCGAGTGTTTCTGAGTTATCTCTACGTGTCAATGTCGGCATGGTACATATACCTACACACACATACATATATA
Source organism: Hesperia meskei straton (assembly GCA_018248915.1). Taxonomy (NCBI): domain Eukaryota; kingdom Metazoa; phylum Arthropoda; class Insecta; order Lepidoptera; family Hesperiidae; genus Hesperia; species Hesperia meskei. The sequence goes on from DWJQ01000889.1 coordinate 6,219, forward strand.
ACTATATTTAATCATATTACACTACATACCACACCACATTTCTTTTTATCTATAATAAATTACATAATTAACTAATCTTATTATAATTTCATATAGATATATTTCTTAAGTACTAATTGTTTGCCATAGTATTGTTAATCCATCTATCTGTCTTATATTTGCAGAGTAATTTTTTCTTTAATGTATATGCTCTTATTAAGCTCAAGTTGTGTTCATCTTTAAGTGGAATTACTTGTACCTAAACTAAGCAAATGTGGACTTTTTGTAGTATAAGCACTATTACTTGTAATTTTGTTGATGAACCTTAAACAAATAAATAAATAAATAAAAATAAATAATTGATTGTCTATCAACTCGTACTAAATCAAATTCTAACTAATAGATATTTCTTAACATCTCTGTCTTCACTTCTCATAACTGGCCGACTGCTGCACAGGAAAATGTCACAATGTTAGGGGTACAGGCCATAATCCTCTTCCCTGGCCGGGTCTGGATTGGCGGATTTCACGTACTTTTGAGAACATCATGGGGAAGTCAGTAGTGTAGTTTTATTCAAGATGTTTTCCTTCATAGAAGAAAGTGATAATTAAATTGTAATACGGACATCATTCTGACGTCACGTGCAATATTTTACTTCAGACATCCTGGGGAGTTTTCGACTTTTTAATTCTCATACCACTTAAGTATTAAATTCAACCCTATTTCTGATATTTTTAATGTAACCATTACTTAATTAAGTCATTTTCAGCATGAATATTTTTATATTTCCATATTCCAGGCAAGACATCTTGGAAAGTGCGATCAGCGAGAAGGATGCCAGGATAGCAGAGCTAGAAATGACAGGAGTGATGAACGAGACAGAGATGGCAACTTGTGACACGCTCAAGAGCGAAAGAGATAAACTGCTCAATAGGCTTAAGATTGAGGTAATTTTACTTATTTAGATACACCTTTATTTACACAGCTATGCGATAGTGTCGTTTTCCCTGTAAGCAATCTAATTTGAATGTCAAAAACGAAGCTGGATTCTTGGCTGGCGTCAATTTCATCGCTGGCATCTCTTGATTTGAAGTGATCGCCGTTGCTTAACTGATATTGATAATGGTTGGTGATCTTGGCCTGAATAAGGACTTTTTGGGGTTTTTCTTGAAAACCTTATTTTAAGGCCAATAATACCCTTAAAAAATCTGCGTTTATCATATCAACAGGATGTTAAATACAAATTGAATGAGGTCTTTCAAAAGCATTGATTGATTATAGATTTTCTACTTCATAACAGTAAAGTAAAATTTTAACCTTATGAAACTTGCCTTAAAGTTCAATTTTCATTACCACATGCCTGTAAGTTACGTTAATAATTTCCAGAACGAAAGAATAGTGGAGTTGGAGAGAAAGACGCCGCCAGCGCAGGAGTCGCCGGGCGCGCTGCCAGTGCTCGCGCTGGCTGACGAGCTGCTCACCGTCTGCGATGACAATGTAATCGTCTGGGTATTGTACTGTTACTGTATTGAGAATGACGGGTTGAATTTGAGTGCGCTGTGATCTGATTTATGGGCTGTGTAATCGTAGTAATGATTGCCGATTACGTGTGTTCCGATATGGGCAGTGTTATCATTGTTGATGATTACGTCTGGAGGCATGGACATTTCTTCGTCATCAAAAATCTAGCTAATTTTAAGGCTCGAGGGAGTATTTTTCACGACTGGCATGGAATTACTAACTTTAAGGTTTGCGGGAGTATTTCCGGGCCTTCAGATGTAAGTAATCTGAAATTATCGGTATTGAGCGCTGCTATCACCTTGTGTACATGTAATATTATGTCATTTGGTAGGTATAATAACAGTTGTCAAAACAAAAGTTCAGTGTAAAATTACATAATATAATAGATTAATAGCAGCTTCAATACATTGCGTGTTGCTACTAATTGCGATTTTACTCAAGTAGGTACTTCAGTAATAGAAATACTCAGTAAGAATAAGGACACGCATTAACAAGAGGGTAGGTACATAGGTACATCAGATTTTGTTTACCTGTCCTTAATGACTTCAGATTTCGTATTTTACGTTTATTTTCAACTGTGTGAAGTGATTCCTAACTCAAAGGAGTGTTGTTTTATTTTATAGTTCACTAACTCGCCCTCATTAATCAGTTAAATTCACGGTTTACACTCAGTTAATTCACATTCACAGTCACGGACATTTTACAGTCTCCATCAGTACACATTCAAAGTTCGGTCATTGTTAAAGTCGGGTCACATCGAAAGTCGGGTCATTGTCAAAGTTGGGTCACACTGGAAGTCAGGAGACTTAGGTCACATTAAAACTGGGGTCACTTTTTGAGTTTACAACGCAGTCGGTCCGAAAGTCACTAACAACAATTACGTTTATAAGCATTATACAAAATAATATCTACTACTTTTCTAAAAGGGATGTTCCGCTGTCTTTTTTTACTGTGAGTCGTAGTGTGAATTTTAGGAATTTTTAACTATGACGTCATATAATTGTCTGTTATATTTAAACTTTGTAATATTGTTATAGAAAATTAGATTTTGCATTTATTCAGAGTATTCGTCTTTTCATTCATTTAAGTAATCATCATTCAAATTTTTCACTTTTGAATGTTTGAAATTGCGTAACTTAACTTTTTGAACGTCATTTATAACAGATTGCTGTATGTCTTTAGCTTGTTTTGTATTTTTGTATATTTTAGATTAGGTACTATGAACGTATAGCAACATAGTTATTAATATATAGATCTAAAATAAAATTCATTTCACTTGTAGAAAAAAAATTGTACTCATTGTGGTTATAAGTTATAACTTACTCGCTCCTCTAGGAGCTTAAGAACTAGGAGAATTTTTATCTTAGTGTCTGCTAGAGCATGTACGAGTATAAGATCCGAATTCAGGTTCAAGTTCAGGGCACAAGTTGCTAAATTCCGGGTCAATCGGGCCCGGCCATCTCTGGCAACCCTGATCGCAACCGATCAATGAAACCGATTTTTTCCAATGAACAATGCTCGATTGCCTGTTAGTCAACTTACTCTTTGGTTGCTAGACCCAAAAATGTTGTGAAAACATTGTAGGCTAACGAATCGTAATCGGAGACGATTTTGAGTGAGTGCGAGACTTCTATTCCCCAATTCGCTCTTTGCGAACTGTGGAGAGGTGGTCTGTAGAATTCAGGGTCACGTTTTACCTGAGTATGAGAGAACTGACCAAATAATGGCAATATGGCAGAGAAACTGTCAAAAAACAATGTCAAAATAAATAAATGTGAATAGCTTCATATAAAAATTTTTGCTGCACTTTTTATTCATTGCTATTTGAATAAGAGTGTCCGGCAATAAAATCTATGTGTCACCTAGTTATCTCCTCGAACAATTTTTTTTTGGTCGAACGGCTTTAGTATGATTAAATTTCATTTGGATTTTTTATTTGAATGTAATTTTTTTTTCATACACTTATTTCTATATTAGTCTAAAGTCATCAGTTAGTGTTTTTTTTTCTAGTTTTATAATCTAAAATAAACTTTTGCTTAGATTCTTGGCATTCTTACTACTGTTTTGAAATACTTACAAGTATCTTATAAGTATAAATAAATTAGGATAGATTCGATAACTGTATCTGGTTCATTCATCCAATTTGAACTAATAAGATATGACGTTTGGAGATTTTTAAATTTGGAATTACTTGCAGGAGGAGGACATCCCAGCAACCGTACTCTGACGCCGCACAGCTAAGTCTAAATCTCTAAATGTACTACCATGTTTGGCCATTACCCATAGCACTGTCACCTCATCTGCTACCTTACCATCATCGCTTCTCACCTTCCAATAAAAAACTAACAACAAAATAACACCCGCTTTCAAAGGCAACGCGCTTACGGTGCGCGCCAAAAATCAAAGACAATTTTTTACTTTTTTTGTAAATAAATCTATTTTTTTTGTCATCACGGCGTTAATTTTTAAAGGCCTCTAATTCTATGTAAGGATAATATTTTTGAATATCGAATCGTTCCAACCAATTGTTTATTACTTCCTAGTACGTAATCGTATGGCACTTGTTAAAAAAATGTATACCTACTATAAATTATAGCAATAATTTTTAATAACCGATTTAACATAGCTAAATCTACACTCGGTGTCTATTTTTATCCTAATACTAGTCAAATTTATTAATGTTTTACCGCTTAAATATAATTTAAATAATACCTAATTGTTATATTTAAATAATTATTGTTTTAATACCTAAGATTATTTTAAATAAGATAGTTAAAGTGGGGTTTGAATACTCACACGGGATTTTGAATTATTTAAGAGTTAATGTTGGACATTTGAGCTACTTGAACTTACTAGATAGCATTCTGGAGTTATTTTAGGCGATATGGAAACTGCAATGCTAGAATAGTGTTCACGTTTTTGTTCTAGAAGATATTGAGATAAAGTGCAAATAATTGCTAGCGCTCTGTTATGTAGTTGTCTTATTTCTAAACGTTTACATATCATGCACAAAGTATAAAGTTGGCCAGCGAGCGGACGGCATATCATTAATTTACTATACAAATTTAGCTTCAGCCTAGGATGTTATTTACTATTGATGTTCCGACTATCGAGAGACATGCCTACGATGTCAACAACAGCACTGCCTTAAATTATAAGTAAATTAATCGTTTGTTTTCTGTTAAGCGAGAATATGTTAAGCTTACGAGTCGAAGAGACGTCTGCTCTCTTCGACTGCTTGCGTCGAAGTGAAAGGTAAACGCGGAATCAAGAAGCCACTTCCGTTACCGGCAGCTATTTTACAAATACCCTGATCGAATTAAAAAAGTATTTTAGAAAAATATGTATGGTGAGCTTTTTATAATGTCTTTACAGTATTGCATTTGTGATAAACAGGTGATTTCATAATCCAATTTGTGAAAAAGAAATATTTTCGTGAGGTTTTTCTATATTTTATTACAGAGCGGAGTTTTATTTGTATCCTAGTTGAATTTGTAAATTATTAAGTTACGTTGTAATGTTTTACCAAAGTTTATTGTGGATCAAACCGTTGCACCAATTTCATAAATTGGATTATCGGCCCCATGAATTAATGATAACATCGAAGTTATTCAATTTCCCCGTAAAATTTATCATTCTCTATTTATAAAAGGGTAGTGGTCACTTTATAAGAGTTTATTGTGACAGATTAACCTAAAATCCAGATTAAGCCATAATATTTTCGCTATTAAATGTTACTTTGATAGCCATAAATGGCTATATGAAAGGTGTGAACTTATGATCAATTAAAACCCTCATCCAATATCTCTGCGACTAAAATTATTTTTGTAATGTTCGAAATTTGATTAGTTGTTGGGTCCAAATCCAAAATGGCCGCTGCCCTTCTAGTTGTAAGCTGTCAAACTTATCCAACTTGAACTTCTGCTAATGAATCTGTAACCACAGAGTAATTAATAATGTTGGCTTTTATACACGTCGCTGATAGTAGAATGTATTTGTATTGTATTGTATTGTAGGTGGAATGTATAGAGTGAAAAGCTGCAATATTTAGTTGATTCGATTGTACTTTTGTTTAAATTTCGACATAGAAGAATAAACTATTGTCTATGACTGAACTAAAGTTTGCAGCCAGTCTTTTTGTATCGACTAACGCGTGTAGATGAATTGTATGATCAAACACAATAATTAACTATGGTATTAAAGTAAAGATATTAGTTACTTGTTACTTATTATAAAGTATTATTGGATCGTATTGTTTCACACGTTGTATTGACCGAACTATGCTGAAAATATAAAATACATGTTCTTTGAAAATATAATAACTTCATATTATACGGAACACTATCGTGTGTATTATTTTCATTTCATATCCAACTCCTTTGCTTCACCCCTCAGTAAGAGAGGTTAGGGTTCCTTAGGTCGATTCCCGTTAGAGGCAGACATTTATGTGACAGATAAATGTTTGTTCTTGCTATGGCATGGGCAATACAATACTGGCAAGTGTCGTATTGCCCATGCCACCCGCGACACATGAAATAAGTATGCGAAAGACAATTACTATGCGATATTTGAAAGAAATACAATATCGATAGAATCAAAACATAAAGAGATGTGTATCCACCCCAC
>DWJQ01000890.1:0-12340 GCA_018248915.1 Hesperia meskei straton
GAATTGCGTTTTTGGTGTCGTTGTTTAGGTAAACTTAACATCTGATAGACGAGTTAATAAAAAATAATCATTCCCGGAGCTATTTTCTGAGAAGTCTTAAGAAAATTAAAAAAACTATGTCATTTTTATCATAAATTCTACATTTAATTTATTCATAAAATAACTCATACTTACTACACGCCCTATAAGTTTGTACAGACCGAAGCCGGACACACTGTATAATCATAGTGTGGGATTGTGAGTTATTATTTTTATGATTTTGTTTTTGTGGTATGTAGGTGATGCCTACCCGTCAGCTCGTCATCCGCACGGCGTGCCGCCTGGAGCCCCTCATCTTCCTCTGGCAGCTTCCAAGCATGAACTTCGACTCACCCACGAACAGGTTAAATTTATTGAAGTACTTTACCTGAAATTATTGACTCCCGATGCAAAAACAAAGGCTTTTATAAGTTTGACGTGTTTATCTGTATTTGTGTCAACATGAGATCGTTGTTTTCGGACGGATGGACCGAAGTAAATGCGTTTTTCTTTTCATGACTGACAAAACTGACATGTCGAGATAATCCTTTGCTATAATTTATGAAGATCTATCTATTCAGGCGTTTGAAGGTTTAAAATTTAAAGTTATTACTTAGAAATTATTAGCATGTACAAAAGACAAAGTAGAAAGTGAACAAAAGATGCCAGGTACATGACTATATATTTGGGAGGACCGACAACCATTGGGGAAGAAAGGTCCTCGAATTGAGACCGCGTCTTGGAAAAAGGAGCGTAGGGCGCCCTCCGACCAGGTGGACTGACGATCTGAAGAAGACGGCGGCCATCCGTTGCATTCAGAGGGCTCAGGACCGGTTAGAGTGGCGCCAGTTAGGGGAGGCCTACGTCCAACAGTGGACATCGAAAGGCTGATGGATGGATGGATGGATGGATTGAACGTCGGCTCTTGTATGTAGTCTGGTACTGTGCAACCAGCATATCAGCCAGATCGACGCCCCTCATATGGTTATTATAGTGCTTCATTATTCAAATTTTCTAGTGACCACGGTATAAAGGGTGCGTCAGACCAGAGCTCGTCAATTTCTTGGCGGTCTGTGTTTATTATATCCTCTTCATCCGAACTTGTTAGCCTTTCTACGTCTGATGTAAGAAAAAAAATTATAATTACACATACATAATATGCATATTTGTTCATATAATCATATTAGCTAATAATTGGCAATGTCCAATATACTGCACATTACAAAATCTCTCTAAAACAGTATGTACTTGGCAATGGGAAATATACTGGACACGCAAATTTCATTGAATATTACGATAAATCTGTAATAGCTGTCATAATTTTAGTTTATGTACACATATTCACAGGTTTTATAAAATATATTGAGAAGTAAAAAGTAAACATTGATGAATAAAATAACGAATAAATCGGGATTTACCGAGAGCAGTCGTGGTACGCTCTTCCTCCCTGACATTTCAGTGGCGACTAACCAGCTAATAGCATGCGCATCTTGCTCGTAATTTTATATACATTACATCACTATATACATAAACTATTGAAAATGAAATAAAATAAATATAGTTATAAAATTGTGCTATATATTTTTTCAAAGTTGATGTCCAGTATATTGCACACTATCGAATTAAGGGTTAAGGTATTTTGTTATCCATATGATCGTCAGTTCAGCATTCAAGACGCGACGACGCAATGTCTTAGTTTCGCTTCAGTACCTACTACCTACATATTTCTGTATATACCTACATACCTTACGGATTTAACGAGTGACCATCTCACATCTCGTTATTACATGAACTATTGATTTATTATCAGAAAAGTAATTAACAGCCAAGATACACATTTTGACTAAAGTGTTAATTAAGTGAAGTTAGGACTTGTTGAGTTTGGGAGTGTAGAGTTAGAACTTAGCTCTACATAAGATCTTTTAACCTTTTGACACTGCTAGAAATACTGTTTCCTCTTGACATCTTATTGCATGATTTTTTGAATAAACTTAAATAGCAATATATTCGACAACACTGCATTTTCAACTTTTTGAATACTTTAAATTTTACCGAAATTGTTGATGTGCTCCCTAAACCCTACACAACAACACAGCTTTGCAAGCAATTGATAGTACCGCTGCTAGATGGAGCTACATGTAACGTAATACTCGTACGTGCATGTATCAAGCATAGGCACAATCGGCATTATTTGTCTGAATGAGGCGCCAGCTACATCGAACGTCTGGTTTGGTCGCCGCCCACCCGTATAGGGCGAAGTTCAAGGATTCGCTTCTCGTGCGGCTTGTACCGCACGAGAAGCGAATGTGGGTATGCTGAAAAATTTACGCAGATGTCTTTTTAAATAGGTAAATGAAATTTTAGAATAGTCAGTCCAATGTACCCGTTGTTGATATTTAAATTTTATTATTTTTTTTTTGGTTAAAATTTCATACGGTTTTCAAAACTTTACAAAACATTGGGGAACTTTGCGTATTGTGATTAACTATCTACTGTATCAAAATAATACAAAAAAGACTATTAATGAAGTTTAAACCAACATAAAATACATAGTTATTTTGCTATACTTAGTTAAGATATAAAGGTCCATTAGCTATTTTAAACATTAATTAATTATGCGAATTTTATCTATTATCTTTTATTTACTTAATTATTTATCTTTTGTAACTGTTAAATTGAGAGTCAAATCTAATCCCAAAAGAAATACTGCGGCGACGGAGACTACACTTTCTATCAGTTGACATGGTTGGTAGTTTATGGGTTGTAACGTTGGGTCCACGTTTTCACAAAACAAAGCTAACTCAAAATCAAGGCGACTAGCAAGTCTAAACTCTACATTGCTAATAAAAGTTACTTTCTTCAGTCGCATAATAAAATATCGTTTCAATGGCTACTACTTTTCAACTACAAAATTAATTTCGATCTTTTATATAATATTCCTCGATACTTCGACGCGTTGCGAGAGCCGCGACGCGGTAGGATGCTATTAAATTGTGATTTTCTTTCTGAGCTGAGGGAGTGAGGGAGGAGGGTGTGGTGTATAGGGAGTTTCGCGCCGCAAGATATCGGATTTCTTAAGCAACTAAAAACTTCATAACTGCATACTGGGAATAATAGTAAATTATACGAAACCACGCCACCGTGTTCCTATAGTTTGAGGGTTTCTATTAGTTACCTGTAGGTGTACATATGTTTTTCTTATTATAAGTTGAAGTTTCAATACCATTCCACCTGTTGTTACGATGTTTTGTTATTCTCATTTTACATTTGGTGCAGTATATCTAGAATGACGGTTCTTTATAAATAAAAATAGCAGTACTAGACTTTAATAGTAAGCATCTTAGTAAACCGAGGAGAATATATGAGTTGAAGATTTCTAGGATAGACTAATTCAGACTTGCATAACTGTAAGACTATTTTGAACTCGATCTAGTGAAATTTTTTCACGATTTGCTTTCACTGCTTAATCTATTCCAGAGTTCACGATGCGACCTGTTTTATGGTAAATCTCCCTTTTACGGAAAATTTGCATTCGGATATTTGCGCGAACTGTGGTTGACAGGAAATGCGGGTATCTGATCTTTTCTGAAGAATTTTGTTTTGTTGAAAAACACCTTTATTATAAAAAAGGTTCTGAAAGAGTTGAAATAAAATATGTATGAATTTGTTTATGAAATGTTTAAAATATGGCAAAGTGGTAACTCCTGCTATTTAACTATTGAAATTTGTAAATTTTGTGTTTATTACACAACCGAACGTAGCTGGATTTTCGTACCGGAAGGCCCGGGTTCTATTTAACTTGCATGCACCTCTTATTTTCAAATATTATATGCTTATTAGATCATCACTTGATTCGGGAAAGGCAATTAAGATGAGGAAACCTGCACATCTGAGAGTTCTCTATTATATTGTCAAAGGTGTGTGAAGTCCGCTTATCCCCACAGTGCCATTTCTCCATTATATGTATAATTATGTAATAGAAAACCCGTGCCCAAATATTGGGATACTTATGGCTTGCGCTGTTACTAGCGACTTTACTAGACCTTGTCGAAACAGAGTAAGGGCGGGTTACTGCGAGTGTGTAATAAGCATTTAAATGGATATATATAAATAATATGTAGATACGTTAGACGGTAGGTAGGTGTAATTCCCACTTTACTGAACAGAAAGCCTTCGCACGGCCCTTTTATTGAATTCCGCGTTTGTACGCGAGGAAGTTTGTTGTACCTACTTAACTACATTCCAGAAATTCCTTCGGTCGTTCGTCGGTTTACTCTTTTGTTAAATGTTGGTTTTGTGGTAGAAGTACCTACACACGGTTCGATTAGTGGTAATATCTCTGCAAGTATTTAAGCTTTCAATGTTTTGTAATAATCGTATTCATACGTAATGATTCATTCTACGAGGATGCAGTGATTTGGTCTAAGACATCTAAGTACGGCGGTATATTTGAGATCAGGAGCTTGTTTATTCATTTATCTGTTATATTTTTCTCTAAAGGCATGCCATCAACTGTATTGGTTACAACGTTATGTCTACATAGGTACATATAGACGCCGTCCATCATTTCATTTGCTTGATAGTTTGATAGTCACAGTCGCTCATCAGTAACAACGAAGAGGAGAGTTAAAAAGAAAATACTAGTTCTGAAGACCCGGGTCAAAAACGAATCGTTTTGCGGCTGACTCAAGGAAGTAGGTGGTACAAAGCCAGATGTGCTACAACCAAGCAAGCTACCACCAAGACTAAAGTACCATCGGGATTAAACCAGATGACATATACATACATGTTACAATTTCCAACGACCGCTGACAAGCGGGACCCGGCCGGTGCGTTATTTAGTAAGGTGTAACATGAACAAGAGCAATCGAATTAGACTTAAAGATGGAGCTTTTTATATCCCAAAATGATAGCATCAAAATAAGTATCATCGGAGGAAAGTGATCATTCGTTCTTCACTCGCTCTCAATGCTCGCTATGACAGATAAACGCCTGACTTATCATCTTGCGTATTTGATAAATCAATGGCTGATTAACTTGATGCAAATATGGTGTCATACTGCAATACGAATAAGGCGTCTTATTTTTATGATACGTAAACGTGATATGACATGTATCAATCATGATACAATGTTGTACAGTGTCGGTGTCACTCGATGTTCTTATTAGTCTTCTGTTTCAGCTAGGGGCATTGAAGCTAACCAGGTGGGTTAAATACTTTATGCCTACATCAGTGCTTATCGCCATGCTTCCAGAACAACAGTTTTACATTTTTATGTCAAAATTCATTATTATTACTTCTGCTCATACATCAATTTGTTAAGTATTTCTTACGGTATTTTTAACGCTCATCGTAAATCTGCAATCTACCTTAACCATAGCGGCAAAAGGGTGGCATTTGTGAGGGAAGCAAATAATACGATTTATTTTCATAGAGATGAAATTCGCATTGGACACTAATAATCAACACGACGCACTGCAAGTTGCATTCGACAGGAACGTCAAAACATGACAAGCCAAGGTTCAGGCAGAAAATCTTTTACTTGAAATACTCTAAGTAATGAGGAAAACGACACATGGGGTAAGAGCCAATAAACGAGTAGACAGACCTGTCGAATAAAATACGTCGTTTCTTTGTTGATCTTAGAAGGAAGATGGTAGTCCCACCAGGTCCACCATATTTTGCATAAGTACTGCCACCACGCGTAGACGAGAGTTTTGGCCAGGAAGAAGCTCCTTACACCCTGTAAGACACGATCAAACGGACTCGATCAAGTCAGTTTTGATCAGCATTGTACTTGTCATTTTATTTGAAGATTATTCCAGACAAAATAATCAAACACAAAACGAAGTACAATGCAATACACAATGTAGTGCTCGTTAATCCTATCCAATCAAAAGCACACTCCGGTTACTTTTATTTGCAGTATTTTACGCCCACACGAGACCATTCGTGTCTCACGCACGATCGTCACAAAAGATCAAAAAATCCTTTTCTACGGAATTTCTCTCTTGCTATTTGTATTCAGTTTTTATAAGTCTAAGTTATTGTTTTTAGCCGCATTGGATTCCTCATTTAAGTAACTTAAAGTAAATGAATGTCTTTGTGTTCTTGTTGGTAGTGACCCTGCCTGAGAAGCGAGGGATCACTCGTTTGATTCCGGGCTGGAGCATACGTGTACATATATGATAGATAATGTCAGTCTTATTTGAGTTATCCAAGTTGTCCATGCCTGCATGCGCATTATGTATCTAGTCCTAGATCGATTATCTTTGGCAATAGACCGTAACTCCTACCTGACTCATGGATACAAACTTCCGTTTTAAGATTTTGTAGGACGGGCGGAGAAGATATGACGATTCTATTTAAACGCTTGATTGGCAAATCTAAATTTGTTGACTATTCCTGACAAAATTTCGAAAACATCGAGCACCAACGTTCTTTTTTATTTTTATAAATATCATCTTTAGTTCAATTACGGAATCTTTATTCTGAGACCTCAACCCTCGATTTAGCCTTATTATTATTTATACAAACCACCTGATGCTAAGTTCTAAGGTTGTCTACAAAAATTTAAGCGCCTATTAGCTCAGTCAGTATAAAACTGCGTAAGTTATACGAACAGACTTAAAAAAACCGGCCAAGTGCGAGTCGGACTCGCGCACGAAGGGTTCCGTACCATTATATATAAAAATGCCATAAAATCTGGTCTGTTGTATGAAAGCCTCACTTAAATATTTAATTGTTTTATTGTAGCCACATATTACGCACAAAGCCATCTCTTGGACCGAAAGGTAACTAAACTATCGCTGAGGTGTCCTTAGTATGGGCGCCCACTTAAATATTTATTTTATACTGTTTTTAGTAAGTATTTGTTATTGTAGCGACAACAGAAATACATCATCTGTGAAAATTTCAACTGTGTAACGGTGTAACTGTATTACGGTTCATGAGATACAGCCTGGTGACAGACGGACGGGGACGGACAGCGAAGTCTCTGTAATAGGGTCCCGTTTTATCCTTTGGGTAGGTACGGAATAAAAAGGAGGGGTTATCAATTCGTCTAGTACGGTTTTTATGTTATTTCAACTTTGAATTCTGTTATTTATTGTAAAAAGTTAGTAATACATATTACATTGCATAGATTGCACTTACTCCCGGTGGTAACGTCGTACTCGCCGACGACGATGGCCGTCTGCGAGACGTCCCGGTTGGCCACGCAGTGCGCGGCGGTGACCAAATAGGTGTCCGAGATGATGGTAGCGCCGCACTTGATGGTGCTGCCCTGCTCCAGGTACACGATGCCCGCCATCATCGGGTACTCGTTGGGTTGGGTCGGCGTTCCGCCCACGATGCGGTTCTACTCGATCAAGTATTTATCAAGTAAGTTCCCATGCGATTCTACACGATCAAGTATGATGATCCGTTGAAATGGTACGAGGTAGCCCATGCAGCGCCATCCACGTGGCCACCCGCGGATGCATAGCACAAACTAGCCCTGACAGGAGTCTGTCGTTTACACAGCGCGCAGTTTAGATGTGGTTTAGATCTATGCCAGAAAAATCGACAACGGATGGACCGAGTTATGATGCACGCGTTAGGTGTTTAGAAATTGGCGCACATGCCCTCCTATTTCAGTCAAATAAGGCTACGCAGAACAAGCCAAGGCATAGGGAATAGATTAATTTATAGTAATCATTAATTTTTTTACCACAAAATTTTTAAATTTCTGTGAAGCTAAGCCAACTGCCATCCTCTCGTTTCTGGCAACCGCCAAAGGTATCCGTTTACGTGGTACGCTTCCAACTTACCACTTTCTTGTACCCGCAGCTGCAGGTAGGGGCGGAGGAGTCATACACCGCCTTCACCTCGCAGTAGAACCGCCCGCCCGGACTGCTGCTTGACGACACCAGGGCTGGAGACAACAGACAACAGCTTGGAAATGTACTATATCATACTAGCTTTGCCCGTACTTCGTACTGCTTCGTACTCTTTATTATTTACTCAGGTAGGTATAGTAACTTCTACTTTGGAACATTTGGTCACTATACGCCTACACCACCCCGGGTGACGCCTAGCCTGATCGAGAAACTGAAAATGGGGTGATCAATACCCATGCAAATTAATTAATTAATTTATTTAAAACTTTATTGACCACAATAAACGAATATTACGGTACAAAATAGCGAGCTTAATGCTAGGTGCATTCTCTACCAGCTAACCATAAATATTATTCAAATTAATATTTCCCTAACATAATGAAATTACGTCAGCTTTTTAATTGTAGCGATGGTGTGGGTGGGTAACACCCAAGCTAGCTACGCTATTGGTTGTCGTTTAGGCGCCTGGACTGTTACCATAGCATAGCACAAAGTACACGCACCCATGCTGAGTTGGTTGCCCTCGGATACCACGTTGGTGAGTGTGCCGGTCCCACAGTAGTAGTTGGCGGCCGACAGCGTGGGGTCTCCGGTGGTCGACACCAGCAGCCGGTCCACCGAACATTGCGACGACTGGAACCATTCATAAACATCAAATCACACACTCATAACCCTACGATTTCCTGTGTCGTGCACGGCATGGACAGTACCCAAAGACATGGAGACGCAATAAACTTTTTCATGAATCGGATTTCCGTCTCTGGGATACGTTCTCAGGACCCTTTGAAACGCAAGTCGGCGTGGAAACCACTGAGCCATACGCGTCGTTGAAACCACCCAACTGAAACAGATACTTAATCCCTATTTCTTCAACTGTTGTTCCTTGAACCATTATGAACATTTGGTATTCGGCATATTCAGTTCTAATACAGACTAAAGCCGAAGTTTTTCAAATGAATTCCCAATAAATGGTGGAACTATATCATGAAGTGGCCATTCCTAAGAACTGGCTACGACATTATAGGTTCAGTATATATAGTGTTCATTGTAACGTACCTGTGGAAGCGCGATGTCAGGGCAGTCCAGCCGGCATCTGTACCCTGAGGGGCACGTAAAGACCCAGCGGCAGCGCGTGCCCCCTCGGTACGTGCCGCCGCTTAACGGTCCCGACGCACTGTACACGTTTCCTGGCACCACCTACAAAAAAAATACTATGAAAGTGCGATGATTTTGTAACAGGTTGCTACAGCTGTGTATAATTATATATAATTGAGTCGCCAAAGATCCCTGAGGTTATTTTATTTGTCAAAAGCAAGCTGTGCATTGGGATGTAAAAGGCTCCGGCTACACTGGAGTCCAAGCCCATGAAAATTAACAGTTACTACAATTAACTGATAAATATTTAACATTGACAGTAAAAGTATCCAGGTACATGTACGTAGCAACTGTTAATTTTTTATAGGCTTAGACGCATTATACTTACATTTCTGGTAAAATCACAGGTAGGATCTTGCGCACGCGCATCTCCCATCAATAGGAGGGCGATCCCCAAACTTAGTCTTAAACCGCTCATCTACAACAGTTGTGAAATGGTATATTTTAACAAGTTCCTTAAATCACATACATCAGTTCTATACACACCCAATTAGGTAGTCCAGTTGGTAGTGGTCCTGTTTACAAAGCGAGGATTCTCTGGCTTGATTCCCGCCTGGGACAGATGTATTTGTTCTTGGGTCGTATGTGTTATGCGCCATTTATGTTGTTCATGTCAATCGGGTCTCAGAGAATCCTACTACCGATTACAGATTTAATTACTATTTTTATTTCCTAACTACACAAAAAATATTGTCCCGCAGATTCTTCGATAGTTCTGGATTAAATAGAAAAGAAAAAACAAGCAAGAAAATGTGCTTGGAGGATAGACCGTTCGTCCAGCCGCCAGCGGTTGGAATTCGTTTTTAAAAATAGAAGTTCTACAAAGTTTCCGATAAAGTAAAAAAGAAAATATTCGGACAAAAATGTACCTACTTAATACGAGTATATGTGAGCAGGATAAAAAAAATTAAAAAAATATAAGAAGATTTTAAGTAAGGCCATCAAAATCACGACACGGGCAGCTCTATTTCGGAAGCGATTCTGAAAGGATGAAGAGCGCAGAAGACTTAGAAGTAAAAAAGCAGTAATTTTCAATGTAAAAGGAAGTGAACGTTGTCGTGTCGCAGTCCCAGTGTTGCGAGTATTAGGTATACTGTAGGTAACGTGAGTTCAACTTCATCTATTCCTTTCCTAATCCCATACCTACTCTCGTGACAATTTATTAGATATAATTTATTCCCTAACATACATAGATTGTGGACGTGGGCTATAAAATAGCTAATTGAAATCACTCACCATCCGAAACAAATAGCTGCGGCCAACTAACCAATTTCATGTGGTACATAAATAATTTATCACTTCATTACCATTACCATAACAATGCGGTGTTTGCGCGGACCACCTGTGCAAACTGCAGAAATTGTAAACCCAAAACACCTACCATTACTGGGCCGGCGACGACACTTTACTGGTAGCTTATACGGCGGTCTTTTCAATAATCGACACCACACTAATAAAGTAATTGGGTAAATACGGCTTCAGGATAAACAAAGCAATAAAGCCATGTATTGCTGTCCGATAGCACGTATCGATGATAAAAGTCTGAAACACTTTTCTTTTCACTGTCCTCTCGCTGAATGAAATTCAACACAGTTTGACCAGCCTAAGTAGCTGCACAAAGCCTCTCGTCAGTTTTCTCGTCTCGCTACTGAGATCGAGAACGGAGGATCGTGCATATATGTGAAAAGATGCCTCACAATTAATTGTATTAGGCCCTCATTAACACATGAACGACTGATAACGCGGAATCCGGGCGACACTAATCGTTGTTATAACGCTTTTAAATAGATAAGGAAAACAATTTCTGACTGACACGCTTGTTTTGTCGTGCCCATGTGACGCTGTAAGGTGTTTTCGATAAATCAAAGAAGCCTTCGGATGATAGCGGCTTATCTTCTTCTGAAACTTTGAAATTTGGCGACAGAAATCGTCGAGATTTTCCCATTGGTCTGATCAATGGGATTTTTTTTCCGTTAGTCGGATCACCTCTTGTTTGAGTAAAGTAATCCATCCACCTACTGTTGAAAACAAAAATACGACAGTAGGTACCTTATGTTGTCGAAATCTAATAAGGTTGTAGTGGACTTTATGAAACGTAGATACGTTTTGTACGGAGCTCACCTGGGGCGGTATCTACCACCGCCCATCATGCGACTACCTATACCTACATATGTATAGAAAATTCCAAAATTGCTACAACTTGCCAATTTGATCCACTTTTCATGAAAGTGGTCGACTCAGAACTAATTTGTAACAAGGGACGAATAATAATTGTAAATTTAAAATAATAATAGCTAGGAATTAAATTTCACAACGGTTGTTCAATTTTAATTTTGGAAAAGAGCAGATTCTCTTCAGTATGCTGGACGGATTTCTAACAAACTTAAAACCACCAGTTAACTTGCTGTCGACAGTGCCGCAGACAGATACAGACGCACAGACATACAAACATCTTTTTGCAGGATATAAACATGTGATAATCAAATTCAATTGCTGGATTACGAGTGATTTCTTAGTACCTATTTAACTGATAAGCATCTCCCTATCAATATCTGGATAACGGATATGAGTAGGTATGGTGATTAGGGTTGCCAACTTTTTTTACAATAAAAAAAGTATATTTAGGTCTGAGAAGAATAATAAACAGTATTTCAGAAAATTGAACAGTTTTTTATTTACTTAAGTTCCAAATACATATTTTCTAGAGATTCTTATACAACTCACTAATTTAGATTTTTTATGTAAATTTCATACAGCATTATTTGTCATGTAGGTACCTAAGTGCTTAACATTTTGATACTGAACAGTATTTTGTAAACATTTTTGGTTCAACAGTAAAAAGTATAATATAGCGAAAAACAGTATTACCTATACTGTTTTTAACACTAATATATAGTTGTCAACCCTGATGGTGATTATTCGATCGTTTTACGATTTGATTTCTTTCCCGGAACGAAGGTTAGATATCTTAACAAATATTATTCAAGTATAAGTAATAAATAACAAGATGGAAATTTCCAATTAAGTATTTATTCAATTTAAATTCACGCAAATATCGCTCGAAATTCAAATTGACACAGCCGTTGAAAACCTAAATCGAAATCAAAAACATCATTAATAAGATAAGCCAGATAAGTTTGCAATAATACTAAATCTATCAGCAGCACCTACGACATGAGCAGACTGCTTTCCATACGAGAATACAGCCTGCTCTTATGCCCGAGATACACGAGGCTAGTTTTTCAAGCTAGGATAGCAAGCTAGTGTCAGTAAGCTAGCAAGCTAG
>DWJQ01000891.1:0-12338 GCA_018248915.1 Hesperia meskei straton
TACTGAATATGCATACAAAATTTCACTACAATCGGTCAAGCCGTTTCGGAGGAGTATGGTAACTAACATTGTGACACTAGAATTTTATATAGGTACAAATTGGCCAATTTTAAGATCTGGCTACAAATGCTACAACATAGACATAGATAGAGATTTTAATAATATTCATGTAGGTAAATGTCCGGACTTCAAGTTCCGAGATGTTAACCCTATCGTAAGTCCAAAGGAGGGCCCAATTTCGTAGCCGATACAAAAGAAGCGAACTTTTTAAGACCCTCGTTACAACGGTACATTTTCTCATTTACAACCCGATTAGGGCAAGTTCAAACTGAAAGAACCGCAATCCTCGGACGTTCTTTGTGGAACTTATTTCGTTACAGTAACTTGTGTACTTACAACGTGGCTTATTACCCTTACACTTCTTTTGTCTTCGTACAAGGGTTTTATAAACATCTTATTGTACTCGTAGAGCTGTACCATTATTTTTTATTAAGTATAATTTCGTTTAAGTTGGGAAACGTTAATTAGAACGCGACCTAGCTTAATTGGTAGTGGCGTTGCCTGTGAAGCGAAGGGTCCCGGGTTGGAATCCCGGGTGAGGCAGGCAATTTATATCATAGAATAAAAATTGTTTTTGTCGTAGGAGTCAGTAATACCTAATAGGTATTGCCTCTATGTCATTTTTAAATATGTTCTATGCCCTATCGACGTGTATGAGTAGGTATGTAATATGTGTATTCGTTTACATATTTATTAGAACGAAGTCCTTTATCGTACGGTATGGAAGGAAGCTAGAAAATGAAAAGTGTAAGACTTTTACGTTACGGAAATAGGAATGTCTGCTGTTGGTTGAGTCCAATCATAGATGTGCGTTTATTGGTCTATAAGTTTTATTAATTGCAGCCAATAAGGTGCCAGCTGTCAGGTGAGGTATGCAGATGTTCAAGTGTTAGAATTAAAGTGCAGCAGTATATTTTCGTTCTAACCAACAAACACAAACCGACGAAGTTAAATCGAAATCCAGAGTTCTATCTGCCGGGTATAAGACGCAGAAATCTATAAATCTCCTGATGTTGGTCTCAGCTTTGTCCAACGCACGAATATTAGCGCCGTCCGGCGTCCGTGGTTCGGCCGTCTAATTTATAGAGAACTTTCAATTTGGCTAACACGTTCCGAAGCCGTAAATCTCTAGACAATTAGACGTTCCTTGCGGTTCCTCTGCCCCCGCTAGCCATCCTGACCGGTCACCATGTTCGCAATTTGAATTTAGATTGTTTATCTCGTTCGATTATAACAGATGGCGATAGTTGTCTACGATGTTAAACGTATTCTATGTAACACAACGTAATGTATGTATGTCATAACTCACAATGTAACAACCTACTATTACAAATTACAATGTAACAATACTTTGGTACGTTATAATAATATTTTATAACAGTTATAGGTATCTTAAGTTGGTAGAAATGTAGAATGTAACTGTGAAACGAGTAGACATTCCCTTTATGGCAAATATTCGGTAGTCCGAGGATAAAGAAAGAAATTAAGAGACTACTTAATAACAATGTAGGTACCTTTTAAAATTTTTAAAGCTGGTAGGTATCAATACCAATCTAATTTTTGGTCCGTACTATGTAACTGGCCATTAATTCTACTCTTATTTCAAATCCCATTACATAGAAACACTATATTCCTAATTCAAAATCTAAACATAGAACGATCTCTTGCAGATGCGATTGTAAGGCTCAACGCATTCTCCAATACCCAGCGCGATTAAACGGCACTCAACATTGAGGTTAAAAACCAATCATGAGTACGCTACCGAAGTAAAACTGATAAAAAACCCATTTTATTTTGTTTGCAAACGAACAAGGACCTTGACACTGAATACCATAACGTCATTACCGACGGCCATTAACCCCGCACTCGAATCAATAACTCATTACTCTTTTATTTCGTTTAACGTTTAAAAATAACGCGTTTTTTCGCGTTTCGCGCCGACCGCCCCAATTATTGGGTGAAGGTTGTATCGCGAGCCAATTATGACGTCACACGGGGTGCGTGACGTAGCGGGTAGGCATTCAGCGCGATGATAATACATTACAATTACAATATATTGTTCACCTACTTACGTTTAAAGTACTTTCCTAACATCTTTTAATATGTGCATTGATAACTAGATCTAGATATGTAAAGGTATCTACTTCATTAGAGGATGAAAAAGCGATTTAGTTGTAGATGGTAGAACATCCTGATATGGTCAAATTCTTTACGATACCAATCATGGCAAATAGATAGATGTGCAGCTACAAACGGGAGGGAAAACATCGTGAGGAAACCTGCATGCCGGAGAATTCGCAAAAACCTAAAGGTGTGTGAAGTCCGCCAATCGGCACTTGGCCAGTGTGGTGGACTACAGCTAAAGCAACAACCTTCTCATTCTGAGAAGAGACCTGTGCTCAATAGCGGGCCATAATGGGTTGAGATGATGATGATGATGTATCATGATTAGGTATATTTTGGTCATCTCTGTCTAGGCTAAATGTCTGTCAATAGGTCAATACCAATACGTCAAGACTTACTATGCCGGAACGCTGTTCAAAGGTTGGTAGCCCTGGGTTCGATTCCCAGCGATACGGTAATTTGAATGAATTTAAATTTATTTTCTGGGTGTGAGTGTGTTATTGTTTTTGTTTGTTGTTCAAGGCACTTACTTATTGTAAATAGTAGGTATATGTTTACTTATTATACAATAATAATTACGGTATACAGATTCTATACTTAATTAATTATTTATGCTCAATTCCACTGAAAATGCACTCCCTGGCAAAACCAAACTTGTTGCCTACAACTACACTTACAGTTAAATTTAGCTTGTAAGCAAAATTTACTGCCGGCATTTTAAATACCAATTGCCAACCTTATTCCATTCAAGAGATACCCCTCGTGGTCCAACTGTGACGTCACAGTTGGACAAATAGTTGGACCACGAGGAATCACCCCTATGCGTGTGCCATCTATTGGTGCATATGCAAAGTTCGTGATAACTAAGAAAGGTAGGTGTCCCACCACCGGCGATTCGGCGAGTAAGACTGGTATCCGACCGCCAGCGAGTGGCGAACAGTTATGGGTTACTTTCCCGCCCAAAAAAGGGACATACGAATGATATGACATTCCGTGTACTTAAACAAAAGAGATGCATGTGCGAGCGAGTACTCGCCGGCGGTGTGAATAGTCAGCGAAAAGTAGCTAACATTTACCTTTTTGTTTGCTCGGAATGTCATATCTTTTGTACGTGTCTTGTCTTGAGCGAGTAAATAGCCGGGAACGGGATTCACTCGCCGATTCGATGGCAGTGGGACCTGTGGGACACTTGCCTTAATTGACAACATTGGCAATCCACCTGCATGCCAGTTTTCCGCCTCTAAGATTAAGGTTTTTTGTAGATTAATCGCGAGAATTTAAAATGCCTTAAGTAAATTTTGCTTACAAGCTAAATTGAACTGTGAGCTGTGAGCACACGTAATAAATTTGTTTAAGCGGGGAGTGGCAGTTCTATTTCATCTCTATCTTGACTTGAGCTAAAGAGTTGGTGCCAGAAATACAGGCTCTGTTCCTCCATCAGGCATCAAACAGGTTGTTAAAACTATTGTATCGACAGTAAAGAAACTGTCAATAAACGATTATTATTATTATTATTATCTATGCTAGATTCTAGAGAACGACACTGTTCCAAAAATGTGTATCAGTTAAAGAATTCGATATCTATACATTATACTATCGAATTAAAGCTAAAGAGAATAATTTTCTCAACAAATGTTACAATTAATCATTGTTACCTACAGCTTTTATCATTTGATACCAAACTAAGTACCTAAGCTTAAAATAAATTGCCTTTTACTCAAAGAAACTCTAACGTCCGAAATGTCCGAATGGCGTAGCGGTTACCAGATACCATGCCATACTGTCGTGTGAAGGGGCCTGGGCTCGATTCCCAGTTATTTGTCTGATTGTGTGATATTGCGTAGTAAAAAAACAATTACTCACCATTACCACACAAAACACCACTTAAAAAATCACTAACATTCAATTCCTAATAATTAGTAAAGCACCAATTCAGACTTAAAATCACTATGTTACGTAACTTATTGCACGAATTAAACTTAAAAAAAAACTTATACTAAAACATCAAAAAGCCTTCGCGTATCTAAATTCTGTACCGTTAAAAAATCGCGAGAAAAATTTAAAAAGTTTGTATTGTGTTCCAAATTTGAATTTTGGCGGGTAAGCGCAGGGTTGGCGCACTCGGCCCGCACTCGCGGCGGTCTGCAAGGAACTTCGACGTCTTGAGGGCGAAAAGACGTTACGCGGACCCTTGGTTCCCCTTCGTTTATTTGGAAGGATGATAAAGCGTGTTGCTTTGTAGTGGCAGTTATAATTTTACTCGTAGGGTTTGAATGAAATTGTTTAGCTGTAACGATTTAAAAAGAAAATTTTGGGCTAAAGACTGTTAAACTTTTGATGTCAGTATCAATAGTGTAAAGTGTAGGGGATAGAAATAATTTTAGCAATTTTTTTATAAGACTTAATTCAGTACGAACATTAAAAACCAAAATTATCTATATT
The DNA here is from genome assembly GCA_018248915.1 of Hesperia meskei straton. Classification (NCBI taxonomy): domain Eukaryota; kingdom Metazoa; phylum Arthropoda; class Insecta; order Lepidoptera; family Hesperiidae; genus Hesperia; species Hesperia meskei. The sequence continues at coordinate 4,627 of DWJQ01000891.1, forward strand.
GACATAAGTATATATTTTTAAGTCATTAGTACTTGAGTAAGTAAATGTTGTTTGTTAATGGTTGTCTTAGGTAATGGTTGTTGAGTATTAAGTGTTGTTTGCACATTTGTGATTATTATTTTATAAAAAGTAGTAATTAATAAATGTCAAAATTAACAAAAAGATGTACATTGAATAAAAATAGTGTTTAAGTATTAACAGAAAAAGGAAAAACGCATTCCAAAATAAATCGGAACGACGACGGTCGTAATTTTTACGTCACAAAATTTTGGCCACACGTCGTTCATTGCTGGTGTAAAATGAGCTCTGTTTATACATGCCATAGAGATTAAACGTTTTAACTAAATTATACCTGTAAAAAGGTTTATTTAGAAGGGTGAGCTTTCTTAGCGATCATTACTTTAGTTTGAAAAGACGACAATAGGTTACAGGGCTGTATTTACACACATGGGCTGTTTTTAAAATACGATATTTTTTTATTTATTAGAATAAGTTAAGGCGTTGTAAAAAAATTTTATGAACAAAATATATTTAAGTAGTTTTAGGGGACAAAATATATTGTTTCTAATTTTATGGGCATTTTTACAGATTTAGTTCTAGAGTACCATATTAACATTATTAACTATTAATTTATTCAATAATGGTAAAAAGTTTTTATTTTTGAATAAATTATGTGTAAAATTATGTTCAAGACTCATTTATATCGCACGTATGTGAATTATTTATTCAGCTGTGTATATTTCTTAAAAGTGTATTTGAAATATAAAATTTGAGTAAATTTTATAAATTTAGTATTTATTTATTCTTCTGTTTCAAAACAAATACTAAGTACTTATGTATATCTTAATTTTAGAATCCGGCCCTGTCCGGGGACGTATAGCACGGTGGCTTATTTTTAACGGTCATATCGTCGCGCACATACCATAGGGACACAAAACATTTGGTTAGAATATTTTACTATTAGTTTTTTAGTTTTTTTCTGAGAACAACGGTTTTTGTTATTCGGCACACTGAAAACTTGTCAACGACTAGGTATATGAGTAGAAAACGATGTCGTTGGGATGTTGATGGTGATGATAATAGTTGAGTTTGGTTAGTGTTTTTGAGTCTCATAATAATTGTAATATTAGATAAGTTCTCAGTTTGTGACGATGAAAAAAAATATCCATTGGTCATAATAAGTAACTGTGTGCGTGTATGTAATGACACCATTTTCATTTTTTGTCAATAAAACTACTTTCCAGGATAAAGCGTAATTTTTCTTATTAATTATTACCTATCTACTAACTAAGCTTAAAATACATATTATATTAACAATAATCCATTTATGTTTACCTAGTACTTTATTGATAAGTACCTACTCAGAAGTAAAATAGTGATAAGTTAGCTGTAAGCTGTAATATTCTAACATGGACTTTTGTTTTCACCCTGTCTTTAACTTCTAGCTTATCCATAGCGTAGCATTAGGCATAGGTGCTGTACCCCTGCATATTGTACATTACGTGTAGCTAGTTGTGTGCAAGCGTCTTAACTCGCTCGTGCGCAACGTACTGTGCGTATGTTCCTTAACGTACTTTTGCTAAGTGTAGGCACGTGTAGGTATTCACTTCCCATATGAAAAAAATTATGAGTGACCGCTAATGGCAGAATTTCTTGAGCGCTTCCGTGCTTCGGAGGGCACGTAAAGCGTCGGTCCCGGCTGTTATCGATTGATAGCAGTCGTTAAGCTATGTCGGAAGGCCTTCGGGCGGCTTGAAAACTTCCGATACTGGGTTGGCCACTAACCCCTCCACCAACTCGCACTGGAGCAGCGTGGTGGAGTAAGCTCTAGGCCTCCTTAGTCATTACTCCTCATTAGGAGAGACCCGTGCTCAGTAGTGGGCCATTAATGGGTTGTAGCCATGAAAAAAATAATGGAGGCCACGTCTTGGAAGCATCATAACAGCAGCATAGGAAACCAGGTGGATTAACGATTTGTAGGAGAATGCGGGCGTCTGCTGGATATAGAAGACTCAGAAGCGTTCAGAGTAGCCCAAGTTAGAGGAGACCAATGTCCGGCAGAGCACATGTAAAGGTTGATAACGCCTTAAGTGTTAGTGACGTCAATGGGCGACGGTCACCACTTACCGACAGACGGCTCGTTTGTTTGTAAAATAGTAGAAAATCATATAACTTCTAAATTATGCTTTTAATTATAGTTATGTACATAATTATAAAACCTAAGTATTTTTATTATGTTTTATTACTCCCTTACCACCTGGCAAGTCGTGGTCACTACGTCCTGTGATATTCGTCGCACATCAGTCGCGTGCTAGTCACACGAACGGAAGTCTCTAATTTCCATTTTAAACAATACTTCACCCTATTATATCACCCTTATGCACCAAGGAATAAAGCCGATAGTTTGATTTTAAAAGATTGTGGACCATATGTTGCGCACGCGCCGCCGTCTTGGTTTGTAGCTTTGTAGTAGGTAAAGGACAGGAAATGCTTTACGCAACGCTGACAACCCTATTTTCTTAAGACGTTCCATTTAAAAATAACGGATTTTAAACCTATATTGTTCAGCAAAAATAACATTGTTTTTGCAAAGTAAAATACAACAATATCAATTCAAAAAAGTACAAATAAATCCATCAAATAATAATGATATTCATAAGTGAAACTGACAATACTTTGTAAGAAAAAATAATAATAAATAATTATCTCCTCCATGCTTTAATTGAAATATGTGCGTACCTACTGTGTATTGGAATTTAAATACCACTTGCTTCAATGAGGGAAAACACAGTCAAGAAATATGGGCATTCTTCATTATTTATGGTCATCCTTAAACTCTAAAGTGTGTGAAGTGTTAAGGTAGCCATTAACGACGCGTTCATTTGGAGTGCTTCCGAATGGAAGATTTTCATTTAGAAGTGCCTCCATACATTTCGAAGCATTCCAAATGAACGTATCGTCAACGGTTTCCAAAATTTCAATGATTTCCTTTGGAGGTACTTCCATATGGATGTCCTCCATTCGGAAGCACCCCAAACGGACGCATCGTCGATAGCCACCTTTAGTATTTTTGAACTGTAAAAATTACTTTGTTGTACGTCGGTGTTCCCACAGTGCTATGATAAGGGTTCCTTTGAGAAGCAGCTCCGTGGCTTTGCTCTTGCTGCGCCTTGAGTGTGGAACTTGATTGTTTTCGCTATTAGAATAGTTGTTACACGTTTAATGTATCATGTGTTATGTGTTTGAATTGACAAGTTATAAAAAACTATTTAAAATTCGAAACTGTATTTATTTTTTAGCTTGATAACCGAAAAAGTGTAAAGTTTTTGATAAAATCAATTTTTGGCCCATAACTTAAAAACTAAAGGACATCGGACCATGATTCCCATAATGAACGTATGGACTACCTTGTCCACCTGCAAAATGCCTATACTCTTCCCCAAAACACCCTGTGTAGGGCGTCGAGTCACGAGCGACGCATGGACAAGATTCTTCGAGCTTGCAAATAGCTTTGTGTGAGAATGGCTTAAGTGTAATGGCATGCGATGATAATTGTACTGAATTTACTACATACTAGTTGGTATTGGCCGTTTGCGAAAGAGTCTCGGATTCGATTCTCGACAGGATCAAATATTTATATCACAGATAAATATGTAGTGCAGTATTAATGTTAAGCATCCCGCGACAGGGAATCAGGGTGTAAGGGTTTATTTCATGTCCACGAATAAAATTAAACTATCATCTAAAACAAAAAAAATCAATGTTTTACTATAATTATTTTTCCCCTAATCGCTGGCACGGTGTAAGCGATATTTCAAACATTATATAGTAACATAATATTATAGTATCCTGTCGGTAATTTTGTAACCCTTGCGTCGTGTTTGATGACCTGAATAAAGAAAAAAATCGACCCTCGGACGGTGCGTGTGTTAGGCGGTCTAAAAGCGGCCACAGGTAACCTGAAATTTTATAATGTTAAGTGAAAACTTTTGAGCTGTTGAGCATCAACACTAAAGGCATCAAGAAAGAAAGAACTGTTTATTTCACCTTCTTACAGTACGTAGGTACAATAAAGTACTTATTATTTATTGTATGAATATAATAATAACATTTAGTCAGTTCTGTTTATAGGCTTAAGTAGGTACCAATATGTTACCGATCGATTATACTTAGAAGGAAAAGGATAACTTATAAATAAGATAAGGATATCCAGACAACCAATGTTGGAGCAGTGAAAGATATAGGTCGTCAACTATCTATGGTTATTGTGTTTTCTGATAGATGTTGCTAGTCTCTGACGTAAAAACGACAAATCCATAGCCATAGTCATCCATTGTTCGGCAGGATGCACACAAGTTGACTTGAATGCATTGATGGATGTTCCTCCTTCATACCTACGCTACATTTTATTAATAAAAAAATTAAAGGTTGGACGAAAACCAGATGAGCATCTGATGATAAGAAGTTACCGTCGCTTGTATCCACAAGAAATACTTAACGAGTCGTTACTGGAACAGCCGTATTTACACCTTATTTAAAGAGCCCATGATTCCCGGGAACGCTTCCAAATGATTTCTGTGACATTTCATGTAATTTAATTGAAAAATGGATTGTTATTTCAATATTCGGCAACGTTATTCAATGTTAAACACAATGTTATTGGTCGAACTACCATAACAGTTTCCTAGAACTAATCCACTCTGACAACTGTCGAATTAGACAACAGATGGTGGATTAAGTTGTTCTACTTTTCAACGAGCTCCAAGTGTGACATCATTAATCTCAAATACTCACATTAAAGAAATAATGGCCCTAATCAACTTTTTATCATTTTCACCGTTACCGACGATAGACTTTTTGGGTAATTAAAAGCAATATAAAGGAAGAACTTTTTTGTGTTGGGTTACTTTTTTGTTATTTTTTATGAGGCTCATTTCATATGAGGTGATAAGAATTCATTTTCCAACCAAGTTTAATATAATTATCCATTTTTACGTCCACAAATAATGCCCGTATCCTATTCAAATAAAACGAGGCTGTAAGAATATTTTGTACATTTGCTTGCTCAAGTCTGTAATACCAATAATAATAAATCTCTCGGTCACTTAATTAACCCTCCATAGCTTTGAAGAGATGGACGAAACAACAGAGGGTGTGTTTATGACCGAAGAACACAGTTACGATATATGCCGACCTCTTCAAACACGGGTTAAGTTTAGACAAGACTTCACCAAATTAGACAAATATTTGCATTTCACTTCGTTATTGATTCTTCGGTAGATACTTCGATGGAGACTATACGTGTAATGCTTTTTTTTCATGTAGTGTTTCCTGGATACTACCCATAATAGTCCCACTGTTGGGCTCAATTCTCACATACTGTGGGGCGTACGGGCCACGCTGGCCTAGTACGGATTGATAATAATTCAATTCACACACTTGGAGAATCTCATGGAGAAATACCAGGGGTGCAGGTTTCCTCGTATTTTTCTGAAACAAATGAAAATAAATTATAATATATGTTACAAGTTCTAAGGGATAAATATAGAATATATGTTACAAGTACTACCCGAATGTATACTTGTAAAATTAATTGATGCTGCTGAAGTTTATTTTTGTGAAATAACCTAACGATAGTGAAGTTCATCGTCCTTGCTGCAGTCAGTGTGATAGCCATCATCACATATATTATGCACGTATTTCCGTGCTTCGGAGGGCAGTCGTTAAGCCGTGTTGGGCGCATTCGGGCGGCTTGAAATCTTTCGACACTGGGTTGGCCACTAACCCCTCCACCAATCCGCACTGGAGCAGCGTGGTGGAGTTGTAATAGATGCATCATAATATGACTCGATTGTCGAGTGATGAGTGAACTTTTATTAATAGGAATTCCTACAGGTTTGTACGGAACCTTCGGTGCGCCTGTCTGACACGCGCTTGGCCGGTTTTTATTGAATTAAGTAAGTCAGGAAACGAACATGCAGTACCACCCATGACAACTGTGACCGACCTAAAACGAAACCCAATTTAGGGACTAGGATGGTTATTTGAGTTAGTATATATAGTTATTATCTAATATAATACTCAAGACAGTGATTGGTAGTACCTATGAGTGAATGACTTATGACTGATTTAGTACAATGCAAGCAATTAATGGAACTTCAATTTACATCTGTGTAAAGTTGCATTGCAAGGTTAATCAATAATAACACGGCGTCAAACGTCAAACAAGGGTCAGTGAAGGGTTATGCATTCAAGAATGATATTTATGATATTTTTGTAACACGAAAAATATTTTTTAATTCATCGTAGCAGATAAATACCTACAGTTAAATACAAAATCAGCAAGATCAGCGTTACAATATAATATACTTGTCGGGGATAGTTAATCCATGTTATTCGTTTGGTGCTATTTAATTTGTGGTAGGCGCGGATCCATAGCGAATCGATACTCTATGGCGCGGTTGATCGGTCATTGGAGAAATTAATGAAAAGAAATGAAGGTCGGGGTCGTGATGGAAAATATTCCTTATTCATTGTAATGCCGTGAATCTCAAAGAGTAAAATATCGCGTGACTGCGTGTGCGAGTAGTTAAAATCAATATCGTAACATCGCGAAGTAAATCCAATCAATACTAAAGCAAACCAAACCGAGTATTCATATTGAGCCAAGGAGAGATCGTTGAATAAAGCAGTTGGTTACGTGATGGCTCAATCCTGTGTTTCATTTGATATCCTGAGATGACGTCCTGACGAGAGAGATACGTTATTTTACTAAATCAACGCTTCCCACGATGCCCACACGAGAAGATCATCTAGAAATCAGTTAGGATGCCGATATACTTATATTATTACATCGATGCGGCAAAAGGTCCAAACAAAATGAAAGCATTCAATTATGATCTTTATATCTTGCTTGTTACGATTGTATACTTGAAATACGTACCTACAACTCGACACCACTCCTGCCTCATGACCAACTCTGAACCAGCAACAGAAAGTATAGAATCTTAATTTAAGCTTATAATCCAAGACACAAAGATCGTACCTACTTGAATGCTTATGTTTTAGTTGGTAGTAGGTAGGTATGTACTAGGGAATGCAATTCAGAAGTATACATAATATGACGAGATCCTGTTCGAGATTGACGGGATAGGGCGGCAATGGCCAATGATGCTACATTATAGTCAGTAACAAAAAAAAATGGATTTATTTGGGTGTACAGGAACAAGGGGGAGATTTTTGTAGTTTGCATATTAGGCACGTTGTTCCCAACCAGTAGTGAGTCGGAGGGGGTATTTTCAGGGGCATTTCTCGATGGTCATACTTTATTTATTTATTTTGGGTAACCAACAAGACAATACATTGTGTGTACAACTAAATCTATCTTAAACTAAGAATTTAATTTAGTGTTAATTACAGGCTATCACTGGAATGTCATACCAGTATGACCAGTAAGAATTGGTATTTCTCGGTGGTCATACTACCTACTAAAGCAGCTAGGCTAAATTGCAACGAAACTCTGGATACACTTTGTTTTTTAAGAAGTTACTTTCAAAATCCCCCGTAACTACTTTTAACTTACTTTAAATCTCCTTGGAGACTTATACCTACTTTTGTTTTGAATATGTTCATGTTATGCCGCCTCTACACGTTAGCCAACATGTTGGCGAAGGTTATGGCCAATAGGTAATGGCCATCGTGTAGAGGGGGTG
>DWJQ01000892.1:0-12338 GCA_018248915.1 Hesperia meskei straton
TGCTAGGCTAAATAGTTTTTGAATTATTGTAGTGGTCCAATGAAAGCGCTAGTCCAATGATCGCAACCTTCCCCTATCACATACGTGGAGTAAAAAGCGGTAAAGTATTATTTATTTAAACTTTATTTTACCCTTATAACTAAGTGATACAAAAGGTTAGCTTACTTTTTTCTACCAGTCGATATTTGGTTGAGTTGAAGTATGAGTAGCTATACGGCTATAAAGGGTCGCTCTGAAAACCAGCGGCCGTAGTTCCTATGCAACCACAATATACTGAGCGTAAATCCCTTTCGTCTTTTGACATAATATATAATTTGTCCCAGTTTTAAAGTTTTGCAATGTTGTATTGTACCTAATAACGTGGAATAGATATCTTTCTTTCTTTTTCTTCTCTATTGTGAAGGCATAACATTATATTCTATTATAATGTTATGTCTTCACAATTTGTATCAAGAATAAATTATTTTGTGTCCGAAAGTAAAAAACTCGAAAAATTTTATTCTAAACTATGCCGTAGTTACGTACGCGACGTAGCTACGTCACTAATTAAAAGTTTCAGTTTGAATCCAAATAAATCAATTCGAAAAATCTGTGGCACCAATACAGTAATCTGTGATGTATAAATCTGTCTAGCTTTGATAGATGTAAAATGCAATTACGCACCATTTGAGTAGTATAATCATGATCATCATTTGACCGGCAAGCTGGTCTTTATAAGGGCATAAGGCGAGCTCAAAGAAACAAGTATCCAAAATGAGAAGGTTCATTACCGTTTAAACTTTTAATGAGCAAAGGATTTCAGCTAGAATAATGAATTCTAAACAATCAGGTTTTTAAGTATAGTATCAGCAAAATAATCATGTTCGAATGTAAATAGTTTGAAACAAATGCCGCAAATCAGTTTTGATTATTTCACGAATAATTTCGGTAGTTTTGTAAATGTAGAATATGGTAAAGTTTATATACCTATCTAAATTGTTACAGTGTCACACTTATTTTTCATAGCATAAACAGGTTTTTTAAATTGTGATATACCTACTGGTAATATTTTAGATTTGTCATTGATGAATGTTTCAACAGTTACTATAACGCTACACTCAGTCTGGCTGAGAATTGGAACCCAGAACCGTTTGAACGGCTGCGGAAGTCCGGCACGACTATTGCGTTGCGCTACAGGAATCACCCACTACTTTGATGACGATACTTTTTTCGATGATGAAAAGCATCGTAAGGTACTCCACCTGCACAGTTGAAATTTTTTTATGTTAATAGCGGAAAACAAATAGATGAGCTTTCGATATGGAATTAATTTCAATGGCAACCCACACAAATACCAGCTTTCCGCACTTGTGATAAAGGTACACTGAGAATTGACCACGGAATTTCAAACATCGTACCTAAGTATTTTTGCTTAATACTAGATGACACACAGAGCACAGGCAATAAATTTGTTTCTAACGGCAAGCGCCAATTCCATATCTTCAGTGACTCAAGTATAGTGATATCGATAATATAATATCCAAGTCATCACAGATGCGTTTTCGTGAAAGAGGCGGTGGACGCGCGATATTTCTGTCTCCCGGTCACTGCGACGGTACGTAAAACATTCCACAGTCCAATGTGCTCCTTTTTTGGCCGCCAATGCATTGTAAAGCCTTTCATGTCACTAATGGCCGCGGGCGACGGTGAGCACTTAGCGTCGGATGGCTCAGTTATTTGTTTGTCGGATATATTCATAAAAGTATACACATAGTGTTCTAACATTTTTATTCCTTCCTGTCTTTAATAGTTCACTTTTGAACTTAGGCCTCTAGTAACTAGCGCCAATGTCACGTCTTTTTTCGTCAGGTCATCAATCCACTTAGTCGTAGAAGCGCTGTGCTTTTTTCTAACACATTTAGTTTTCATTTGTCTTCCCCAACCGTTTTTTCCCCCAACTATTTTGAAAACATATTCGGAATCGGAATCATATGGGAAAACCGAATACCAAAGTACGACTATGAAAATGTAGAGACAATGAAGATGTACTACGAAAATGTAGAGACTAGTATTTCAGTGACGCTGAATACTAGGACACGCAGCGGATTATAAACCCACTGGACTGAAAAAATTAAAAAGCTATCGAATGTACTATGGTTCAATGCTGTGCCTCCCTTTGTTGTATGAGCGCCTGTGTGCAAAACTGTTTTGCATCTCCCCTACCCCTCGTTATTCCCCGACGTAGTCCACGTGCCGTCTCCCCATGGATGTCGCCCGCGTGCGGTGCACACCTTGCACGCCCACGTCGCCCGCTTACGGCGGCTCTGGTGCAATGTGCTCTCAACGCCTCTAACCGCCAGAAATGGTCATCGTCGCAACAACTAGGGTACCCGTCTAACAGAATTATTTTGTGTATATTCTATTAAGAAGAATAAACAAAGTAAGGACAGACGGGGCAGCTCTATTCTGTAATTTACTGAGACAACTAAATTTGTCAAAAGTATCTTGATTATAAATGATATTATCATCTCATCAATCTTCTTTTTATAGGGTTTGACATCAATTTATTTTAAACGTCTCTGGGTATTTCCATGTTAGACAATAAAATAAAAAACTATATAAACTTAAAATCTTAATTAATTTTTTCAACGAATGCAAATATTCAACAATAATAAAAATAAGTTCCAATTTCATGTTGTAAGTATTAATTTTATGGAATGAAGCTTCGATAAGATAAATAACATGATGGTTTCTCGTATCCACATAGTTAACTGAAATTCCTAATTGAGATGAAGAAGTTGATACGCAAACAACGCATCTCAACTAAAGTGGTTATGCTGATAACATGTTAAAGTATGTATTTCAATATTCATTCCACAAAGGCAGATAAAATTAAATTGACTTATGTTATTTAGGTACGTAATTTTAGCAGTTTTAATTTAAATAGGTATTAAAAAATATTCAGCATCTAGATTCGTAAGCTCCTGCGGTGTTTTGTTAATGATTGCTCAGAACACTGATGAGCAAACGAGCATGCAACATCCTTCCGCTGCCGCCCATGGCAACTGAGATCTATGTAGAACAAGACTCAATTTAGTGACTGGGTTAGTCAAGTTAACAGATGGTGTTGGAATATTAGTTGGTTAGTTTGTTAATAAGTGTGTGGACAGAGAGTGTTAGTAATAGTTAGTCCAGTTTGACAAGTTCGGGGAGGACGAATAACCGACGTGGCTTTTGTTTTGTAGTTACTTAATGTTAGTTAGTGACCCCTTGTTGTAGTTTCGATTCCTGGTTAAAACAGGCAATTTATGACACAATGGTTATTTTGTCTTACCACCACTTAGCACAGGTGAGATTATAACATTTCTTTCAGTAAACGTCAATAAAGTGAATAACATAATATACATAAATAATATTAACCTAAATCACAACAACACATTACATTACAATAAACTCATCTAACAGTGGAGTATACGTTATGGTAACGTTATGTTAACGTTCTCAGTTAGATTTGGAGTAATGCATTTGGTAACGAGATTAATGTATTGCACTGTTTCTCTCATGGGAGTACTATAAGCCACAATAATGTATTTCAGTTTCCGCACACATTCTGACAATAGGTACACAAACACGTCTATGCTTAATTTATAAGTATACTGTGCAAAGTTGTGAACAAATCACTGATTAAGTTTCCTTGTTTTTCTCTCTTTTATCATCGTTTTGAAAACTTTTACTGTTCACATTTCACTGTTCCTAGTGACTAACGGCTTTGTCAGGGTTCCGTAGCCAAATGGCAAAAAACGGAACCCTTATAGATTCGTCACGTCTGTCTCTCTGTCCGTCAGTCCGTCTCTGTCCGCCAGTATGTCACAGCCACTTTTCTCCGAAACTATAAGGACTATATTGTTGAAACTTGGTAAGTAGATGTGTTCTGTGAACCGCTTTAAAGTTTTCACACAAAAAAAGAAAAAAAAATTGGGGGTTCCCTATACTTGGAACTGAAACTCAATTTTTTTTCACCTAACCCATACGTGTCTATGAATAGGTCTTCAAAAATGGTATTGAGGTTTCTAATATATTTTTTTCTAAACAAAATAGTTTGCGCGAGATACACTCCTAAATTGGTAAAATGTATGTCGCCCCCCGTAACTTCTAAAATAAGAGTATGATAAAACTAAAAAAGAATATATGATATGCATTATCATGTAAACTTCCACCGGAAATTGTTTTGAACGAGATCTAGTAAGTAGGTACCTAGTTTTTTTTAATACGTCATAAATCGTAAACCACAATTTACCTTTCATTTAATCAACTTCAATATTTTTTTTATATTATTTGCCGCTACGGAAGCCTTCATGGTCGAGTCCGACTCGCACTTGGCCACTATTATAACGTAGCATTACTAGATTTGGTAAATTGTACGTGTCGTTATTCGTTATGGCTGACAAGTTTGTGTGACTGGATGAATGGATGGATGTTTGTCTACTGAAATGATTTTGATGAAACTTTGAATTATATTGGTTCATAGGTATATGTAGCATGCATCAAATACACGGGCTATTTTTTATACCGATTTTCTCACTAGGTCAGGATAAAGCTTAGGTATTAACCATTCAAAATCACGTAATGTCCAGACCAAACCTGCAAGAAACTACTACTTATACATGGCGATGGAGTTTTAACTAACCTGGTTAGCAACCTTCCTTCTTTAAAAATTGATCACGATATTGTTTTGCGTATCAGATGCAGTGTCGAGATGCCAGAAATAATGCGGATGTGTACTTCTTTCTTGGCCAGCAATGCATCATCTTTTTACGCAACCTTTTAATATCAGGTGATGTCAGCTCGTTTTTTGACTATTTATTTCAAAAAATATGAACACGTTTGTTTTGTCACGTATTAAAAATCGTAAGTCCGGCTTGAAATAATTGTTCTGAGATACGTAAATGATTATAAAATAATGATCAAACATATTTACAAAAACTGATCAACCGTTTTCAGATTGTGGTTTTTATCTCACTCGAAGCGCGGTCTCGCTCTTAATAAAAAATCTCGAAACAATCAATTGTCGCAATAACCAGCTGTATCGAGTTAATTCCAACATCAATTGTAAAATAACTTCATGTGAGATTTAGTTACATTGTCACTTTTATTCATTGTGTTTAACAATCGACAGTTTTCAACATATCCGTTCGTTCACATTATTTGTGCAACGCCGAATATCTTTCAAATAATTCACGAAGCAAAGCACGGTCTTAAGTTAAAACTATCAAGACTCGAATTCGGGTTTCCCTATGAGGCTTTATTATTTTTGTCTCGTTTTCGCTCATAGCTGGAGCAATCTGTGAATGTGCCTTCTCGGTCTCACTTGTGGAGGCTTGCGCGGAAAGAGAATGTGAGTAACGAACGACCTTTTGGCGTTACGGGCAAGCAGTGCGGCCCCAGCGTTCACCGGGAGTGGTACATTCTGTTTCGGCTACACTACATCGTTCCGACCATCTGACAGCCTGAAAAAATTACGTAAATATTACAACATTCACGCATCGATTATGAAACGTTTGTAAACGATATCGTATTGCGGTACTTCTACCCATTCACGATTCTTAGGCGAGCTGGTGTCAGGACTTTACAAACTCGGTGATTTGTGCTGTCTACATTTTGTTTGAATTGTGCGATTCTTGTTTAAGACTGGTGATTTTATTTAATTCAATACTATTTTGATTGGTCCGTGTAGATTCCTTTTAGTTGTCCTTGTGTTGTACAGTGATTAGTTTTGCAAGATTGGATTGTCACTACAGCTTTTGGTAAGTACACTTTCTATTCGAATACAGTTTGATTTTACCGCTGTTTTTATTTTAATTTTACAATGCATATGAAATAATTATTTATCTGGATGATAAATAGTATAAGCTTGTCAAATTATTTTAACATTATTTTTTAGGTATCTAAAGTTTGTTTACTATCCAGTCCAGTGAATAATTATGGTACGATAAGAAATTATTTAAGTAAAACATTTAATCAATTATTTTTTTCTTAGAAAAAATATCAACTGATTGCCATTTCTACCTTTAATTAGTCTTCTTTGCATATGTAAACAAATAGTAGGCTTTTGACGGAACATAATATATGCAAACGTAGTTTCTCTACATAGAGTGATGAAGATTCATTCACGAGTAGGTACGACTAAGTAGTTAATCAAATATGTTGATCTGTTAAGTTTTATTTTTTATTACCTTTATTATTATATGGAGTGCATGTATTGTCTAGATTTAATCCAACAATTTACTTGCATTGAAGACCAAGACTTGAAATCCGGAACTCCGGCGGAAATAAGGCACTTGAAAGCAATGAATTTAATTAACATTCGTCTATCCGGAAGCGAAAAAGATTGGAGTCGTAAAGGGATTTGAATACTAGACATCCTTCAGCCAGCTTTATTGGAAAGTAGGTACCTACTTTAAATATAAATGTATTTTAAAACAGTCTCTACTCCCGGTATTACGCTTGTCTTTAGATTTGTATAATTATTAGATCTGGTCGATGTTTAGATTAGATAGATAGTCGAAGTTTAGATGCGGTTTTTCATCAATGATAAAATACATTTTGGTTAGTCCAGTTTATGTTTTATACGATATCCCACACTTTTGTGCAGGAAACTTAATTTGTATTTTCATAATGATAGCGCGACCTTAACATTTGATGCTTGGATAAGGAATTTCATAATTCTTTAATGTGTAGCCAATATTTTTGCATACGTTGTCCTTAACATGTACGTGATGATAATATTGAGGCAGACGGAGACAAAGCAAAAATAAAGATTGTAAAGATGTCTTCATCATAATCATGTCCAGCGAAGCGGATGGGTAACGGTTATCCGGCTAGTTCAATATACATAGGGTTACGAAGTTTTGTCACAGTGCATGTTCGTCATTTGAACATCACATATGTTTAACACATAAATAAAGCCTAGCTAAGTAGATTGTCGCTAACCAACTACAGATCACTATAGATCTTATGTGGTCGTTCGAAATAAAAATGATAAGACAAACTTATGATGACTTTAATATAGGTAGGTACCTATCTATGCAGTAATACCGCATTTAAAATTATTGGTGGAAGTCCTTTTTTTTCACAACATGGCGTCTGTTTGTCGCTATGTTGAATATTTATTACTTTCTTGTCTTTAGTGATTCCTACTCGCAAGATAGCGACCAGACAAACCGATTTACCTAAGAATCATTAAAATCGGTCTACATATTATTTGGTCACTAGAGCGCTATAAAGGAGTTACAAACATACACACATACATAGGCACCCACTGATTAGCCTCGTTTGCTTCCGCAGTCGAATAAAAACTTGTGCAGTTTTGTTCTCGTAAAGTAAAAGACGTCCAAAAATTTAACCGCATACCTAGTATTTTACAAACATTTTTGAAGACCTATCTATAGATACCCCACACGTTTGGATTTGATAAAAAAAATTATCTATAGGGAACCCCCATTATTTTTTTTTCTCTTTTTGTGTGTAAATCTTAATGCGGTTCACAAAATACATCTACCAAGTATTAACATTATAGTTTTTATAGTTTCGGAATAAAGAGTCTGTGACATACGCACGGACAGACAGACATGACGAATCTTTAAGATTTGCGTTTTTTGCCTTTAGGCTACGGAATCCTAAAACCCCAGCCTAAGTAATGATAGCGATTGATAGACTTGAATAATAATTATTATAACAGTTTATGCATTTATTAATTGTTTAGAGTTTAAATAAAGGAAACCATAATATGATACCTAAAAATACGAAAGATCTCTAGGCGTTGAAAAATAGCTGTGTATAAAGATTCCCTTATTCCCACAAGGATTTCTCTCTCATTATGTGCTGTTTTTGAATAAGGTTTCCCGTAACAACATGAGATTATAATGCGAACAGCAACTTCATTATAATTATAATGTAATTAATTTATTAATTGAACGTTAAGTATGACGAAAAAAAATTTGATTATCTATAACGAGCTCAAGAAGCGGTATTGAGTCTATGTCGTGGGTATAATAAATAATTAAAAACATCTTTTTTTTCACTTTTTTGTCTTACTTACTATACTAGCTTGGGCCGCTGGCACTGGTTTGATTCTCGGTTGGGGGCAGATATTTATCACATGTCACGTTTATGGGTCGGTATTGTATCTACGCATAAGCTTGCAAATAAGATTAGCTGATGCATCAAAACCCACAATTAAAAATTCATCTGTTAAGAAACTTTGACCGGAATAAGTTCGGAAATTCGAGAAATAGTACAAATAGCTGAGGTTGCAGGTCTTAATTAATTGAATTAATCTGCCATTTTGGAACACAATCATTAACAAAATATGTTGATAGCATTTTATATTCATTTCGGCACTCAGTTTTGAGCAATAAAACAGTCTTTATGAGGCCCATAAATTTGATATGACTATTTCGTGATACAACGCGCAAACTTGTGCCATAACGACTCTAGTCTATTACTCAATAAACTATTCAGAGTTTAGATTAAGCATATTTTTTCTTTTACAGATTGGAACACTTGCAATGTACCTACTTCCGTCATCTTTTCAACAGCATTTTAATCTATAATTATATCTGTAATCTCGAATCTGTGTCCCGTTCCGTTATTTTGGGTTTAATTGCACGTTGAAGGATTATTATGTAATTGTTTAAAGATTTCCTTCTGCCAGCAGAAATAACAGGATAAAATGTTTTAAATCTCGGAGTAGGTAATATTTTAACATTCACAACTTCGTTATTTCGGGTTTTAATGTATCTTTAATATTTATAATGTAATTATTATGAAATGTTGAGAGTAGGACCAGAGATATTAACAGAAAATTATAATTTTATTCGAAGATTAATATTTTGACAGAAAAGTACACGAACTCGCTACAAACGGAATTAAACTACCGTTATATGCCTTATGTTACTTTAGACAATGTAACAGACATAGGTTAATGTACCGACCTTTATACATATAGATAGGTATATAAAACCAATGCTTATACACAATACATTGTATCGAGGGTTCCACGGGACACACATGAAGAACACCCTCGGTACAAACATTAAAATATATCCAATTTAAATTTATGTGCCCCGGCCGGGAAACAAGCTCGGGACCACTCGCTTCGGAGAATCACTACCATGTACAAAACGATGAGGTCTTTGATTTAATTGAGATTTTGATTTAATGACCACTTACAAAATTCCCGGTTTAGAAATTTGTTCGTCATTAATCTTAAGGATTAAATAAATCTGAAGGGTCCACAAAAGCCTAAATTCTGCAAAAGGTTACGATTTGTTGATAAATCTTCATTTTATTATGATGTGTAGGTATTGTACGCAACGCCGGCCGTAGCAGTAGATCCGGCTCGGTCACATTAATTTGCATTTCATTGTCGCTTTGGAATTTTTCCTCTGCCGAATAGCGTACATATAGTAATAAAAGTTAGACTTTATTCTTATTAAACCAGGATATTCGTGCTGCTAGCTTAATATTATGTTAATCTTAACACGGAACGTTTTTGCACGAAATGTTTGTATGAAACGTGTTTTTCGTGCCAGCCAGTGTTATTGGTTCGGTCTTTTGTATTATTTTGATGAATTTTCGTGTTCCTATTTCAAATATTGTTTTTATCGATGACACATGTACAATTTTATTGATTAATCCATAAAAAAGCAATGTAATATTTAAGAATCTTGGTTTTCGTTCATGACAACTATCCAATCAATTTAGAAGCATTAACGATAATAGGAATGCATAAAGCAATAAAAAATATAACGTTAAACGTTAACGTGTAGAAAATGTCAATGACAAAAACATAACATCAAAAGCCGTATTTTTAGTTGATTTATATGAGTTACATGACGGTTTCTTACCATGCCCATAAACAAAATGAAATAACATGACAAAGTAAAATAACATCGATTGTTACATGCAAGTTTATTCTTAAAAGGGGCAAAGAATTTCACATGACATTGGCTGCATAAGAATGTGGGTGGTTTCGTTTGAGAATACTGTATTGAGATGACTCAGAGATCGGCTGTTTCGGGGTCGTCACACGGTATCCGCCTTCACTTCACACATCATCCGATGGTTACGCAATTTCTGTTATTGATGGTTTACAATAGACGTTCGGAAAATAGGTAATGTTTGACATTGTAACTATAACGGGTACCCACGATTATAAGTACCTAGGTAATTACTGCGATATTTCGATCTAATCGCATGGATGACGATCGCGACGATTGTGGGGAAACTATGGACAGTTTACAAACCTGCAACTGTTATACTCTATTTTTTTATCATTGTTTAATGTGACTAAGTACACATGGCGAAGTTTTCCGTTATGACAGCAGTACTGCATCCTTAAGTTGGAACGCTAAATAGCTTGACTTTATGTCAATGGTAATGATCGAACGACTTGAGTTAAGCAACTTAGATTGAGGTCTATTGTTACTGCGTTCACTCACATGCGGGCACACCTTTGTACATTGCACGAAGGCCGCTCATTCACATTCGCGCGAATACAAGTGTAGGACGGACCGTCGCCAAATGCTTAAACTATGTTTTTGACACAATTAACTTGAAACAATACATCAAGAAATTTTCAAATAATATGTATTTATAATTATCAATACCTACTAATTGTGTAGTCGAATTTAAATGAACTTGTGTGCAGGTCAAAACTATGGAAACGCCAATAAATACTTTATCGATAACGTTACGGTTCCGGCTCGCCATTGTCCCCAGCCGATAGAACTGAACTCTATTATCAAACTTTAACCGTCAAATTAAACTCCTGTTTGTCCATTTTGTTTGCCCTGAGATCATAATAACGTTAGCATATTTAAGTGGATTTCCGTCACACTAAAACGAGGGTCTCCACTCGACCCTTTAAATAATAGTGTTAGGGAAAGTAATAAATTTAAGGCTAATAATTTCCAATTCGGTGATAGCCTTTAAAACAAAATGGTATATTAACGATGTATGCCTTCATCCTTCAGTTTAATACCACTTATATAGTGTATATAGGTACTTACCTAGCTCATGACGAAACCGGGTGACTGTATTCCATACGCGTTCGATTTTGGAATTTAGTTATATAGCAACTCACACCAATGCCAATTTTCCGCCCCTGTTATTAAGGTTAATTACCTTAAGTAAATGTTAATTATAAGTTAAATGGAATAGTAGCAATGCTGTACCATTCAGTCGACCACTACGATAGTAGGTATATTAACTCCACTATGCCTATTTCTCGACGAAATTTGTTTGTTTATAACTGCTGCAATAGGTACTAAAACCTGAAATGATTATAATTATAAAAAATCCAATCTTCTATAAATATACTTAGTACTACTTACATCCAGTTGAAAATTGCGTTGGAATTGGTCCCCGAACTGATGTTGTCTTACTTTTATAACCCACTACACTACACAGTACTACACACGCTGTAGCAAATAGAGTCCCGTTGCGTAACGAAACAGACTATAAAAGTTTATCGTACTATTTACCGCAGTTGCATCCACATTCCGCTGACATAACAGTATCAAACGCGTATTATAAAATAGTAATAAGTACCTGAATCTATATGGAATTTATAATTAATAAATGAAAGCTGAGTGGTTTGAAAATTGGTTTCCCGAATCAGAGCGCCTTGGGTCAAGTCAACAAATTAAACAATTTAAAAACTAAAAATCGACAACATAATATATTGCTTAAATATTTTGAAAATTTCGTCGATAGACTGACATTTGAACGAAGCTCTATGTCGAAATTATTTGGGCATGATGTGAACAGTTTTTAACACCAAGTTTTTAAACGTAAACAAACTGTAACATCAAAATTAACATAAAGTTATCTACAGAATGAGCTCGGATTTTGAGATGAAGTTAGCAGCGAAGTAACAGTTCCGACACCGGCCTCGCAATAGTTACGAAATTAGCAATGGAATGTATTTAAGCTCTAGTACGCGAAAATAAAATAGTTTTTAAGATTCAATTTTACAGACGTGTGCAAGCTTCGTTGAACGAGAATTAAATAATATTCTACACATTATCGTTGTGTCAATGTATTTGCTAAAAATATAAGAGTAGACCCAAGAAAGTTATCGTAGTTCACACTTTATATATTCCTACTAATGTTATAAATGCGAAAGTTTGTATGGATGTATGTGTGTTAGTTGCTCTTTCACGCAAAAACTTCTGAACGGGTTTTCACGAAACTTTGCAGTAATATAGCTTAGACATGGGAATAACATAATTTGTTAAAATTTATAGAGATTTTTGAAGAGACTGGTTCCCCGAAGCGAAGCGAGGGCGGGTTTA
>DWJQ01000893.1:0-12335 GCA_018248915.1 Hesperia meskei straton
TCGGTGTTTACTTAATCTTTTTAATTACTTAGGGCACCTAGAGGCTACCCCTAATTACAGAAAAAAGGCGTTACAGTTTGAACGGCAGGTTTTGCGGTCAACAGTTTAAAACAAAAAGTATTGAAACCTGACATCAGTTTACATGCGGGTGACAATCCTAAAAGTCCTAAAACGTATGAGTTCGTGAAAAATGTCAACGGAATTTAATATAAATCACCATTTACAATTACTAAATGTTCTGTCATTGCTACTGCATCGGAGTACATTTCCGCGAAAGCCCGCCTTTGATCTGTCGGAATTTCTCGAGTTGGCGGTTGATTCATCACAGACGTTTATTTTGGTCGTCGTCGTCTGCTCGTCGTGATGCGAGTTGTTTAAGCCATTTCCCTTATCGTCAGCGAGCAAGTGCTTAGAATTTTGGTAGTGATAGAAAATATTTTCTTTGTTTAACAATTCTTACATAAGACTAGGTTGATTTTAATTAATTAAAAAAATAATTGAATGTGTGTCATAATATTATTATAATCCCGCTACATTGTGATATCAAAAAAAAGTATATGATACAAGTCCAGTAATCTTCTTTCGAAAAGATTGTGTACGCAATAGCTTGCCATCAGAAAACTTTTAATAAACATGAATTATTGTGAACTTCTGTAGGTAATTCCTTTAATTGTGAATCTAAATCGATTAATAAAAGAAATATACACCATAAAAATGTCAATTACATCTTGTCGGTTAGTAATTACATTATCTACATGATGAGACATGGTAAAAAAGTTCTGTAATCGATGTTTTTTTCTCATCTTTATTCAGCTACCTAGTAAATAAGATAGTGAGACGCCAACCTAATTTAGTAACGCGTGGCGAAAGCGCGACTACGTTTGCTCTGGAACGGCGGGCGAGCCGATAACCGCAGCGATTAAACAGCTACATCGATGTTGCACAATGTTTGACCACATGTTTCCACCATCCTACCACGCGCGCTATCAAAATATTGACCCTCTTATCTGCATCGGGCTGCATTGTGGTACTTTAATACTTACTAGTGTGAGCACCTTTTTATTTGCTTGCCCCATTAGCCACCACTTAATAGTGTAAGCATGCAGTATTAAAAAAATATTTGGTTAAGTGGCAATGACGCTGAACATCGAAAATCAACAAGGAATTTCATCTTATCAAACTCTCGTTACTACCTAGATGTTTTTTACTTAAGCGGTCCGAAATCGCCTCGTTAACGCCATTTATTTAGGCCCGTTTTTTGTCAAAAGGGACTTTTAACATAAAGGGTAGGCATGTAACAATTAAGGAGGCATTAGGGTTAAAAATGTCACCCCTTCGAGCGTCCATCGTGGGTGCACGGTCCAAAAAAGTGGTCACTTTTTATCACCTGAACTGGAAGTCAGAAAATGTTTATTGCCACTCAGCGACGTGTTGATTTATGTTTCCACCCCGCGCCGAGACTCGAGTAAAATGAATTTGATTGTTTAATTGGTCATTTATTTTAGACGATAACGTCGTTCACAGTGGACTGCTAAAGCTCCTGAAGAGGCCCTTAGATAAGAATAAATTGTTTTTAAGCCGCAAAGTGCCTTTTTTATACCGGGTTACATAAAGCTTATGGATCAAACAGGGATACGCATCGGCTGTTGATCTAACTTCAGATTTATTACACATAATTGCCGAGGAGAACAATATCTCATGTATTATGGATGGTGTTGGAAAAATATGTTTTGTGCTTTAAGGCACTTGGCCTTTAAGGCAAAAGTTATGAGTTCATAAAAGGTGGCTAATGACTGGCATACACTTTCTGAAGCCCACCCGGAAAGTGGAAATTAAAGGGTTATCTTTGAATTACGGTTAATTGGAGGCTTTGGAGGGTCTAAGGTACAGATTGAATTTCAAAGTCTTTGATTGATGACGTAATGTCAGATTTAATAGTTCCCCATAAAACGAAGAATATTATCAAACTTCAAAATTAATTGTCACATGCTTCCGTAAAGAATACCTCCAATACGTTGTGCAAAGTTATCACAAATATTGTTTCAAATATCACTCACCAAGTCATAGGTATATGACTAAGTATGTACCTATTGTAAAAAAGTGTACCTTATTGATATTGAAGTGCTTATTTGATTAGGAATATAATTACCTAATGAGGTCGAAGGTAATGGGATTTAAATTTTTAGTGTTACCCTTAAATATTTTTTTAACTTCAAAATCTGTTCTACTATAATGACAATTTGTAAAATGTCAACTTCAATTAAAAATAGTGTAACGGGATAAATACTTTTAAACCGATTTTACACATACTGGTATTTCTAAGAACGCGTCGTCGATGTTTTGAGGAGGAGTTATTGATATCAGTTGGCGGCCGTGACTACTAAAATTATTTTGTCCAAAAAAAATATGCAATAATTTAAAAAGTTCGATTCATAAATGTAAAGATTATAAGCTAAGTAATTGAACACAAATATTGAAATGTTTTAATTCACTTCGTTACCTCCGCTCCGAGAGAATACCGATTGTGGTAATGAAATCCCTTTTAAAATGCAAAGCTCCGATTTCACAACGAACGCTTTATGAATTAGGTTTAGAGATTTCATTAGGTTATTTATGGCGGTTAAAATGGACATCTTAATATTTATGGCACGGCTAATTACAAACCATTTGCATTTACCTAAGTGTTTATTTACTCGCCGGACCCCGATCGATTCGAAAGGTGAGTTTGATACGTAGAAAATTTCGTTTTTTATGTCAATAACTAAATTTGAAAACTTTAAATGATTTACATTTTACCGTTTTTTTAAATTAAAATGCTACTTTATTTATTTTATTATTAATAGCTCACGGACAGCTCAACGGACAGTGATAAGCCATCTGAAGGTAAAAAATCCAGCACCCATAGAAATAGAAATAGAAGAGGAAGAGAAAAGAAAGAAGAGGAAAGAAGAAAAAGGAAAGAAGTAAGTGGAAAGAAATAAAATACCAAAATATTTGTCACAAGCAAAATTAGTTAATTGTAACTCAAAAGTCGTTCAAACTCGATTTTTATGAATGTTTTTAATATTTGAAACCTATTGATTCACGTCTTGTCCCATATAAATTTGAGCGACTGATGGATAGTTTCCGAGTTAATTTTAATAATGCGTATTTAATTGTAGATAGTTACTCCATAACTTTATTATACGAAAGCTGGTGCTTGCGATGTGGTCCCGTCAAAAGAGTGTCACCTGACATTGGAAGTAGGTACTTTTTAATTTGTCTCTACGTATCGATTTTGGAGTCTTGTATTATTATTATTTATTATGTCATCCTTCGCTATTATTATTTATTGTGCACTATGTTCTTTCAATAATGAATATCTCCCAATTAATGAAGGATTATTATATACTTTGTGATCACGGTAGATTCTACCGGCCATGATTGATACCTGCTTTGTTGTGGTTTGGGGTGAATTCCAAAACAAGAAGCGTAATCACAGATGATAATCCGTCCAGTCGTCATAATGTGGTTCAGTGTAGTGTGATTTGTTTCCTTTCATGTATGTTTTAAAGCTAAGTCTTGTGAATTAATTGTGGTATAGGTTTTGGACTTATCCAATCATTATTATAACACCAAAAATAACTTAAAGTTCTGCGTAATTGATGGTCTTGATCATAGCTACTCATAGGTATACCCTGAGACCATGGACATGATATGGTTCGTCAAGTATTATCAAGGTTTCATAGACCAATGAGAAACCTATAAACCTACTTGTTTTCTGACTTTCAACGTATTTCAACTGAAACACCAAAATAAATATTACACCAGCTCCTCAAAATATGGACCGTCGCTAGCATGACACGTAAAGAATCTTGAGTCTGCATGAGTGCCTAATGTCGGGGATAAAACTGAGTCGTGCAGAGTCCAGCGACCTCTAACAGTAGGGATTTGGCACATTTGCATAGTCTGTTGGCCAGGAGGATTTTTCCACTATTTATTTGTTCACTTTTACAATGTAGGTAAGCTGGGTTTGTCTAAATTATTGACACAGACAGCATTAGACAAAATTTCTAAAGCGTTTCTTAGTTGTATTTGCGTTTGTTAATTGTGTCTATTACGCATGACGACATACATCTAATCTATTATAATTTATTTCAAATTCATATCGATTTCAACAAGTTATTATTTCTCTTAACAATATCACCTCACTTAACGAACAAGCTGTTTCGCTGAAACAAAACAACCTCTAATGTTTATCATTTACCAACAAACAAGTAACCGAAAATGCTCTCATCTTGAACACACGCAATTTCTCGGAATCCAACAACAAAGTATGCATCATACCTCTTATGTTAAGTTACTGCTATCACGCTAAATTTATTAGCCACATCAGTTCATACATTAACTAAACAAACGAGGAACGCAGAAGCAGAAAATTAGGAGCATTCCCGGCTTCGCATGAAAGCCGCCACATTTAAGACCCTGAAACCTATGCACAATGGCGTATTGTTTCCCAAACCCCGCGCACAATGGGGCAGTGTTCGCCCATTCCTCTCTTAATTCCCACTAAATCCTCGAAATGAAGAACAGTCTGAGTGGCAATCCGTGAATTTAATAACAAATGCTTCTAAAGAAATGTATCGTTATAATTGGTTGAACAAAAACCTGTACACTAAGGACCTATACAAAGAGTGCCTTTCAATGCAGTTAGTAGCAAAACACTCGAGAAATATTATAAGTGCGCTTTATTTTATACTGCTGTCAAAATAAGCGTGCAAGGTATATTTCAATGCAGTGTTATTTGTAACTAAAACATATGTAAGTTTTAAATAAAGATCATTTTTTCGCTGTAAGTCGTATTTTTGAAATCATAAGATATGTGTATTTATGTGTAGTAGCATTAAGTAAGATTAAGTCTTGTTTTACAAATCAAAACAGACATTATTTAACAAGAAATAAGCACTTAATAAAGATTGCAAATAGCATTTACATTAATCTTACAATCATCGTGCGCCCGCAGTGTTCTAACAAACGACG
The DNA here is from genome assembly GCA_018248915.1 of Hesperia meskei straton. NCBI lineage: Eukaryota > Metazoa > Arthropoda > Insecta > Lepidoptera > Hesperiidae > Hesperia > Hesperia meskei. The sequence goes on from DWJQ01000893.1 coordinate 5,020, forward strand.
TTTTAATCCAATGAAAGGACAATAAGTCACTATTAAGATTATAATGTCGGTTCTGGCGATTCGCGAGGCAGTTGCCGAAACGACTTCCAGTAAATTCTGGATAACGTCAATGAAACAAAATAGAGATCGGCATCGGATGTGGGTGGGAATGAGACAGTTAATTCTAATTATGAGCGTATTGTGAGGCGAATTTTATTGCTATCTCATTGGCGCGCTCATTATGTTGCCAAACGTAATTGTGCTCTATTGTCCGCGTGACGCCATTTTTCTGCAAAGCGTGTGAATCTGAGCGAGGGGACATGATCGAGTACACGTTAGCATAAAAGAAAAATCGTTTTTATCATACTGTGATGATTCAATTGTAAACTTTTCAGAAGAATCACTCAACCTGTATGAAAATGTAGAGCAAACGTTAAAATGTGATTTTTCAAGTGATTTTTTATTCTAACAAAAAATAAATGAACACTAACTGACTCATATACGCGATTGGTATGGATAATACAAATAACACATCGCTAACACTCATCATCTAAAAAAAATATTGTGACAGAAAAATCTGCCCCAGCTGAGAATGGAACCTAAGACACCTCCTTTTGCAGATCCGTTCACTACCAAGTAGGTCCTCAAAATAGGATTAAACGTTATTTTAATCCTTGCGGAAACAATTGTGATAATGAAAAAAAACTTACTGCTGAAAATATTCGTTTCAATTTTGCTAAAAGGAAATCGGTCTAAATGGGTATGTCGAGGGTTTATTTCGGTACACATGTTGGCGCTTCATACAACCACTGATGGACTCTAAAGTTTCATCGCGGCCTGTCGGAGCGATTAGCGCCCTGACAGCTAATTTATATACTCAACTTACTGTTCTATTCCCGGAGGGAGCTGTCCATAGAACTGAGGCGCATAGATGCGACAATATTTAAATGTATACACAACAAATACAAATGTAAATATCTACGTATACAAACTTCACGTACACAAACAGCTGTTTGTCAATTTTGTCAATTTTATATCAAATTGTGATTTAGTTGTAGTGGTGTAAGTATAGGGTTGAACGTCGGACGAGGAAGAAATGGTGAAAATGCTGCACGAACCTTCTAATAATAACAACAGACTTTATCAACAAAATTATGTCTTGAAAGTCAAAAATAAGTTAGTTTCGTTAAAATGAGTAGTCTCTTGATTTTATTGTAAGTAACAACAGGTTGATGTAGATTTACTAGATACCCCTAAGTATCTAGTGGTTATACAAATATGAATAAACTATCACAAAAGTGCTTTGCAACAAACAATATTATTACCGACTAAACCCGGCAGCTGGTAACGTTCACACCTCATTGCGTTTTCCATGACATTGATTTCCCCATAAAAGATATCAAGTTCTGCAATAATGTTAGAACATACGCCTGATTTATTGAAATTTAGATTTTGTTCGCTTTTACGTTTCACTATCTAATAGTTCCTGGAATTAACTTACAGCATTATGTAAGAAATAGGAGAGAATGAAAAAAAGTATAAAAATGTAGGTATTTCATAGGTAGTATTTAGTTACAAATACCTACTCCCTATGCAGGCAGATGTAGTATAGTGAACACTCTTAGCAGACTATAAAAAAGTTTGACACATAACTCATTATTTTGAAGAACACTAATTACATTTCAGGTATATTTTCATACAACATCTACCTACATCGATTTAACAATAATAACAAAATAATGGGATACGTCTATACATAACAATATCCATTGCAACGCATTGTTTCAATAACAACGAACCAGGGAACTCCTCATGAACCCATTGATTCTAAATCTGGAAGCATTGGAATGAACTCTCCTGACAAATAATTTAAGTACAAATTGGTCCAACGATTTACCCCATAATGGATCTGTTAAGCTGTTAAATATTCGAAGTGCCGCAAAGGGAAGCAATTACTATTCAGCCTTTGATTTATCTGCATTTGGCATACATTGGTATATAAGCCAATTACCTACATTAAAAATATCGGCTTTTTCAAGAATATTTGGTAGGTACATACATACGTATCACATTTTGGCAAGTAATCACTACAACTGATGACTCCTTACTTGAGGAAGCCATTTTAACCTTTCAGATACTACAATCTACACTGTCTTATAAATATTTAACTGATAGCTACCCACAAGCGTACAAAATGTTTACTTCCAAGATTTATTGGCAACATCTTAGGGCCATTTAACTTTTCGCTTAGACGTTCCTCAATACTCACCTTCTTTAAAGAAATAGCTTCTCTACAAACTTTCCCCCTGAAAAATCTAAATCTACTGATTTAGCCTATGCATTTAACGTCATTCATAGTTAAATATTATATGAAGTAGATTATTCTTCTTTGTTTTATAGTGCAAGTATTTATTATGAAACTGTATTAACAGTTAAGTTAACGACTGGTGTAAAAATAATACAAAACAGTAAATGCATCCATCTGTAACATAATGAACAAAGTGACTCAGAAGTTAATTGATGTACATCTGTTAATATGTCACTTATCATAGTTACAGTGCCATAAATTAACAAAAATCGTTACATCGCACGAGTATAGCATCTCCCTAAAAGCACGCCTGTGCATAGTATGGCTATAAATTACAGAGCGACGACGCACTAAAATAGCGTAACACCCCATCGCTATGGGAACCACGGACCACCGCGACCCTGACAAATCTCTCGCCCGGGTTCAAATCAAAAAGATATCGACAGAGACATCCAAACAAAGATTAGAAGCGCCCCTTTAGTAAACAATTTATAACGCTTAAGAAATTCCTCAGACAAATGATAAATGCATTAGTCACGCCATGAAAGAACTACGTAAATTGAAATGAGGAGGAAACAATAAGGCAGTAGGGATGCGGCCGGAAGCATCGCAGATTTTTCCCTGTAATCCCGAACAACAATGGAGTTCAGAGCCATGTCTACCTAGAACGTACAGGCTTTTGTTTAATTAATTATTCAACGGATGGAATAATTAAGCTCAAATATGAAGCCATGATTACAGCGGAATATTCTAAACGTAATACGCAATATCGGGTAAGCGATGTCGGCATTCAATTCACGTTGCTCTGATCAAATCGCTTCGAAGTCTGGATAACTTGAGGTTACAAGTTCGCTCCACTGTGGTGTATCAAAATTTGTTGTATATCAAAATAAGTGAATAGGTGCATTGAATGTTAGTTATTTCAATATTGGAATATTGAACCTCGAGATTAGGAATACCTGGCATTAAAATAGAATTTTATGCATCGATGATCACTGAAATTTATGGGAAACTTAACAAACTACGTTATTTAATTTTATTAGTATAGTGACAATGCTACTGGCAAATAAACTTGATAAATTTGATTGTTATCTAAGGGTCACGAACTGAAAACTGAAAGCTAATTTGCTTTGCGTTATAAGCATTAGTATCAATTATTAAAACACATTTATGTATGTATTTGACCTTATCTTAGAGAATACTGCGGTTAGAATGTATAACTGCATGTATTTGAACTTATTTGGCATAAGTCTGCGCTGTACGTAACAATACAATTCAATGTGTGTTTTAGTGTGTGCTGTAAAACTTATCCTTCGATGTAAGTTATTATCGGCTAAAATTCTTTTATAACAATGGTTGCCCAAACTATTAGCCAAACTCCCTCATCTGAATTTAAGGAGCATGGTGGAGTGCGCTGTACCTCCTCGATTACAAGGAGAGATCGATGCCTCGCAGTAGGCCGCTATTGGGTAGAAGCCAAATTCATTTGTAAATTTCATAGGTATATTTTTCCTATTTTGATAACGATTATGCATTCGATATAAAACCCTATTTACTAATACAGATCAATGACTGGCTACACGCATACGAATGGTATTCTTGATACCCGCAATTATCTACTCAATCGGTATCAGTCATTTTCCGATTTGGCAGTCGTCAAAGGAGTAATCAAGCATAAACGTGTGCATTACAGTTTCATAGCACTAGTGCGTCATCAATCAGAGAGCATTCGCAGTTAGCTGATAATGTATCGCCAACATCCAACATTTAATTGTTGATGGATCGCTTTGGACCCTAACCGACGTTTTCACGGTATCGCGCAGTAGGGTAGTAAGTACATAATATCTTCTGTAATATTAGTACCAAACTTTACGCTATATTACTTTTAGCTTAATTAATACAATATAACCTTTATAGCTCATTACTTTATTCTTTACTTATAACAGGAAACTTATAATTTTCTATTGCTAAACGAGTTAAGATTTATGTTGATGTGCAAAGAATTATATTAATTACAATAATATTATTATTGAACATGCTTAGGGTACACCTTTACACACCACCCCACCCTTACACACTTTTACACAGTGATAGCCTAATGGTTAAGAATTCGGCCTCCGATTCGAAGGGTCTGGGTTCGCATCCCAGGGCACGGACCTCTGACTTTCCGGAGTTATGTGCGTTTTAAGCATTAAAAATTCTTAATTTAACGGTGAAGCAAAACATACATATGTAGGTATCGTGAGGAAAAATTCATGCCGGAGAGTTCGCAAAACTCAAAGGTGGGTGAAGTCCGCCAATCTGCACTTGGCCAGCGTGGCGGACTATGGCTTTAACCTTCTCATTCTGAGAAAAGACTCGTGCTCAATAGTGGGCCATAACGGGTTGAGATGTTGTTGTTGATGAAGTTCTACGTAAGGTTTACTTAAGCAAAATTTTTGTATCGAACGAATTTATCTATACGATTTCTGAAGACTATCTTAAAAATTATGACAATCTTGGGATAAAAGGGACTCTAAAGATCTTGCGCCCACACTAAACCCTATTAAAAAGCCATAGACATTATTGGACATCCATCAATATAGTAGGTAATCAGGGTCTGGGCCAGTTGCCAAGCAATTTACTTGAACCAATACAAAAAGTTTCTTGTTCCGTCACATAAAAATATATTACAAATTCCGAACCGTTAATTTCACGGGACAATTTCTCGTATTCGACAAAAGAGCGATTCTCTCCAGCCACGCATACATATTATATTCGATACGGATTTATTATTTTGTCCTCGGCTACCCTCTTTTAGGTCTGGAAGCGATACGTAAAATGACGGAAGGTACGAAGGGCGGTAATGGGGGAAAATTGTACTTTATTCGATTTTGATAGACTTGATGATGGATTTAGATCCCGCTGTCACTCACAGTTTTGCCGGTTTTCAAATTATTCTGAGAGTTTTTTGATTATGGAGTTCTGATGCACACTGTTTTATAATAGCGTAGTAGGTAAAGTAGTAATATGCCCTTTGTTAGTTAAAAGTTTGATACTAAATTATTGTTACTCTTTGAAAAAATATGGTTTTGTTTACTTTTAAATAGGCAAATACTATAAAAAAGCAACTAAGTTAATAAAGCAATTATAAATATGCAACCTATTATATAAAATCATTTTGTTAATGGTCAAATAATGTTAATAGCCAACAAAGAAGCAGACGAGCCACCTGATAGTAAGAAAACACCTTTGCTAATGGATGTCACTAGGTATCACCAAAGCATTGCTGATGCACTGTTGGCCAGGAAAGATGGAGAAAAAATTTAAAATAAAACTGGCTTGACAGCCGAAATACTGCGAGTTGTTTGGCGACTGACTCAAGTAGGAGTTAGGTAGATAGTTACCTACCCAGTCAGGTTCCAAATAGGATAATTACATACATATAGCGCTGTAATAATCTGCTTTTTATGCCAATAACCAAAAAAGCAGTAGGTGCTCTGATAAAATAAAAAGGACACCTGTATACGCATACGTATAACAAAGGCATAACCGACGTGTTACCAACGAGAAACGCGGCACCTAATAAATACTCAGCAATTATTCGAATTCAATAACACGATCATAATTGTTTTAAGTGTTCCCGCGAGCAATTTGTCTCACTTTATTGAGAAAGATAGCGTTAAGGTAGTTTTATTAAATTTATAGCTACGTATTCATTCTTCTCGTTTCGTATCAGCAAGTTTTGGGAGCGATCGCCCACATCACCAATTACCTATTCGATAAGGGTTTAATTTATGACTCCGCCTTTCGGGCTGCGAGAGAATTAAAATTCATTGTTTCTTATCCTGGAAACAAAAGATATGCCGAGGTCACTGGATATCTTTGCTTTATCTGTAACAAGAATAGGCTTTTAAAGCGAAGGGGCGGCTGATAGCGAACCCGGAGAAGTAATTACGTGACCTCCTCGAATTGGAAATACTGCTACTCGTCCTAGTGATCCATTTTACATAAAATTACGAACAACTTATGGTTTTAGTCGATTCTTAAATTAAACGGATACAAAAAAACTCATGAGATTACGGTAGCAGTCAATGTTATAATGCTCACTAATAGATTTTTTTGGAATAAGAATTATTCCAGTGTAAATAATGATTGTTCATTTAATCGCTCCTGTAATGCAACACCTAATGGTAAGTGGCTACCATACTTACCATCATTCATGGACATAGGAATAACCTAAGACGTCACTAATTCGTTAATGGAAGCTGAGACAAGAGATAATAAGAAAGAATGTACGTCTGAAACAAAGGGTTAACATAAATAATACTATGTAATTAAATCAACTAAAACTCCAATAGATATTTACTGGAAAGAGCAGCTTAGTAATAATGTGTTGCATTTTTATATAAAATGCAAAGTTTTTATAAATAAAAATTACGTGATCATCCAAAGTGGTCCGCAAAACAAAGTTTTTTCGACAGTTGCATGAGTTTATTGTTTAAAGTCGGCGTACGCCATATTTCGTTAAAACCATTTCGAATGCAAATACGAAAGAAACTGCATACGAAGAACAAAAACAGTTCCACCATGTGCGGGTTATTAATATGTATGTGAAGGCGACGGATACATAAAACTTTTTGTTTCCCGTGCTTTTCGCGAGATCCTTAGACATGACCTAAGTAGGGCATGTCTTGGTGTAAATATGCGCATAATTGTACAGTATTGTATGTTAAGCATGAGTCCACAAACAGTTCTGCTATTGGGATGGGATGTATCCGTTTGTAACTGATGACCTCCGCTGACACCGCTTCGGGATTATCATAGGATATCCATAGCTTATATTCAACATAGAAACGACAACAGGGTTAAGTTGACATTTTCGTCGCTAGTTAGTATATCAATTAAGTGAACGTTCAAGTTACAGCAGTAAATAAAAGTAAGTTAGTGAAAAAAACTCAGATAAATAATAAATAAAAATAATTGCTTTTTACAAAAAAAAATAACCGACTTCAATCTTGATAACTAGAGATAACTCAAAAACTACTCG
>DWJQ01000894.1:0-12333 GCA_018248915.1 Hesperia meskei straton
ACGCATTGGTGCATTTCATTTTTGGTTTCGTCCAAGTGACTCAATTACCAATCTATACTATATAATATCTATGTTTTTTTCTATATTTTTAAGTGTCAATTAAATTGACAGTTTTTCAATATAAAACCATGATAAATCAAGTCCTTGATCCAAAATAAATCCTAAGATCCAATATGCGAAGTTAAGCGGTTTAGGGAAAATCAATAGTAACATACATAAAGTACAAGTTTTGCACTTGAAATAGTATAACATTATCGCGGCCGTAAGAAGTTAGACGAAGACTATAATTTGAGATAGAGTAGTTGCGATAGCTGTAGTTTTTCTCGTTTTTCTTCTTCATTTCCTCGACGTTCCCGAGTAAATGTTGTTACAAACCTAGGGTTGCACACTCATAGATAAATTGTTTCGTTTGTTATAATATGTTAGTTCTTTTTTAATTTAAAATAGCCGAACACCATTTCATACATGGGCGAAAAATATAACATAGGACAATAGAACATTATATAGGAAATTTAGATGATACTTTATCTTATAGCCGTCATTTAAATACTAAATTTTTGCTGCATTATATTTATTATATTACTTATTACTGAAATACGAAGAAATCTGTACCAACATTTAAATATTCGATATTTAATGCTTTTGTTTGACGAAAATCTACCATTTGTTTAAAAAATCGATAATGATTTATATGATTGGGATGAATAATTTGAATAAATAGAACAAAAAAAAATATTAATTATATATGTAGCATTGGAAGCAACCCTATATTCTAGACTCATAAACAGTGACAGACAGACAAGAAAAACAAACCTGCGCCCCATGTAATGTTTCTTTTGGCCGCCGTAATATAATAAAGTTGGGAAAATCGAAAGTTTCTCGATAAAACTCTTGTATACATTATAATATATGATGTCGTGATGTAACTTGTTGTTATAAATGAATATATTGACTTAAGACTATTTATTTGTTCATTTGTTACTAACATTAACAACTCAACACTATCACTAAATGTCCCTCACACTTGTTAACAAACTAATATATTTCAATACACCTGTTAACTGGACTAACCATTCGTGTACCAAAATTGAATCTTGTTCTAAGTCAGTTATGGTTGTCATGGGAGCGAAAGGGTGGTGCTTCACGCTTGTTTGCCAGCTTTATTCCAAAACTCGATACTTCAACATCTGCCAAGCCTTACCTGACATTAGGCGCCTCATTGTATGCAATTAATAAAGATGATAGACCAAGCACGCATGTATGACGGTATGGGTATATACCTATGGGTTCAGCCAATGGCCTATATTCCCAATTCCGTCCCGCAAAAATCTCACACTTTTAATTTTCTAGCCTTCATTCGGACAGTGTAATAAGGAACTTCGTTCCAAAAAACTCTCACAAAATATAATTCCGCACTACAACTCTCCGACAAAATAACGTTATCTGTAACATAAATATCATTTTGGACGCAGGGCCCCTACCTAACTACCTATATAGTACCTACTAGAGTATGCGATTGTCAATAAAACATTCACAATAATTGTCAGTGTGAAGTAAGTAAGTCTTTCAGAAAATGTATCGGTCCTAATTCGACCGCATCTTACTTCTAAAATTATTCTGGCGCTCTAGAGACTACCGCCTTGTTAAACTTTGATATCCCTTGAGCTTAATACCTAAGGGCCTCTTTAAGCTGAGCATGATTTACTTAGATAATATGTCTTTCTACAGTGGCCTTAACAGATTAACAGCCTAATATGGACCACAAACCACAAGTCTCTCCTCGTAGCTGAGGAGACCTAGAGCGTCCATCACTCTGCCCCAGTCCGGATTGGTTTAGAAGATAGTGGCCAACTCACGTGTTGTAAATTTTTACGCTGCCCAAATTCTCTGTAATAAATGAAAATTGGGAACTGAAAGAGGGACAAATGTACAAAGTAATCTTAATTTTGGATTTCGATTACATTTGGAACCATAGAAATACCGCCCAAAGATAGCTCGAAAAGCGCTTGCAGAGGCATTTCCGGATCTTCAGCTGCTGTTAGTCAGTTCTAATCCGCAATTTACCCATAACTTTCTAACAATAATTACTGGGACCGATGCTGCAACGACAACGTGCCCTCCGAATCACTGAAAAGCTCAAGAGAGTCTTGCCGTTAACGGCCACTAGTAACATCTTTCAACAACACCTTCCTATAACCACGAACTCATTGTTTTAAAATAATAACAGGCCTGTCAATAAATCTACAACAATATTGAGTTGAGCTTCCAGACCTGCCTTCATTCATACCATTCTGAAGTTATTTCAAACATCCGAGCTGTAGATAAACAGCATATTCTCATAAATAATAGTAAGGTATACCGGCCATCTGGGTTGGGTTGAAGTATGTAGGCACCAAACTAAAATTTCAAATCGACGGTGTTTGCGTCACAAAAGTTATTTTTGCCTGGGTTGGAAATAAAAATTGGATTGATCACGCCGACGCGCCGATGCTAAAAGGATCCATCCATCAAATAGTTGTCAGGTCGTCAAAACTATCCTCTACCAGTAACGGCCTATCCCTATGGCCCGTAACTGCATGTTACGGTGAAGATCAATTTTTTTTATATTATGTAAGTTAATGCTTGACTACAATCCCACCTGATGGTAAGCAGCAATGCAGTCATGGGTAGTAAATCGCACTACCTTAGAAACCTATTAACTCTTGACTTGAAGACTCTTATATTGTAATCGGACGGGAATACCGACACTGGCAATTTGTTCCAGTCAATGCCTGCGAAAATCAGTAGTTGACATCTGTTAGAAATATATTTTTAAATCATTCTTAAATCTAAACGTACTCGCCTTATTTTTCTTTCCAGTTTTTAAAAACCACTACGTATATTTTCCATGTACCTATATTCATTCACAAAGATCGGAAGATCTAGATACAGATTTAAATGTTTAAGAAACAAGATAGATGAATGAACCCTGCTCGTTTTCAATCGCCACCTCCTCACTACCACACTTTATTATTTAAATACTATGTATTGAATAACCTGAACGATCTGTCTGTATCTAAATTGCGTCGAAATTTAGTTCAGGTAACAACATTGATTCCACGTCGGATAGAATATTGGATTTTCCAGATGTTGCCAGTTGCCATAAAAGCGAAAATATGTAACACAATCTATTGCCTGTGGCTAAAATTGGAACTCTTGGTGGTACGTCTACCTCATTTTCAAACCTTCATCCCTTAGTGTACCCCCCTAATTTAGAGATCTTATAAGATAAACTCGTTCTTAGCTATCATCTTCTAACTGTAAGCTACCTCCCTGTCTTTACTTGGTTTTCGATGTTTCCCAATAAGTGAGTGTTCACACTCAATACTTCAAACAATCCATTTCCTACAGTTCGTAAGCGTAGTAGTTAACAAACTGACCAACTCGCATCCATTAAAAACGCATCCCCTTATTCAAAATTCAAAATTCAAATATTTATTTCTTCGAAGCAGGTTTTACAAACTCTTTTCGAACGTCAAACTACGCCATAACTTCAACAAATTCTGTCTGAGTCTTTTTTCTCTCTATTGGACTAACCATCCTAGTCCCGATTTCAGTCTTGTTCTGCGTCAGTCACAGCTAGTTGTCTAGTGCGAGAGCGGAAGGGTACTGCATGCTTGTTTGCTACTTTAATTCCATAAATAAAACAAATTCATTTGTTGAAATCTCCGCATAATTTTATGATGCTTTAGTTCTTCATGTTCGCAACCTTACCATGGCAATACAATTACAATGGTATAACTAGAGACATGTTATAAACTTGTTAATCGATACCCAAATATTTATGGGTATGTAGTACTCATATGTAGGGGTACGTTAAACTCATCGTTCAAAGTTCCGTTCAAATTCGCTGGGAATCGAACCCAGGACCCGTGGAACGACCGGCATGGTAACCATTGCGTCACACAGGTTGTCAAAATGCTTAAAGATAGATTGCAGGATTAGACTGTTAATAAAGCACCGATGTCAGCGTATATTAATATACAACATCTCCCTCGATGCCGTTTACCTGACAATTAAGCGATGAATCACAATACATCGCGATGTTACGTAACGTACAAAGGCGAACAATGTACGTTTGCTATTGTAAACATGACGCCGGATGGGTAAATCAGGAGGAGTGGTTATTACGGTCAGTTACGTCAGAGATGAGTTGGCTCAGTGGGTTAAAGTTATGGTTCGTGTTTACACGATTTGGGTTGGATTCCAATTTTTTCCATTCCAAAATTCCAATGATTCCATGATTCCAAAATTTTGCATTGAAGTACAACTTTGAAATGATTAAAGATTTCACTCTCTTTTATTAGCTTAGGCACCTATTACATACCCATAAATATTTGTTTCCATGCGGAATGGAGGCTTAATGGCCAACTCAGTATCGCAAATTTTCAAGTTTTCCGAAGGCCCTTCGACATGGCTTAACGACTGCTATCTATCGACAACAACCGGGACTGACGGCTTTACAAACACAAACTCAAATAAATAAATGTTTTACAGGAAATAATAGACAGTTTTTTTGTAACTAAAGTTTATTATTATTATTACACTTGTTTCCTATTAATTTCCGCAATATGGCGTCTAGTAATCGCCAAATTGAGTTTTGATTATTGTAATGTCTTAATTGATAATCGCAAAGTAAAGACATAAAGACAAATCTATTGACGTAATAGGTAGTTATCAAAATTGGCCACTGACTTTGGCGTCTACAACGGCAACGCCCATAGGAACAAACACAGTCAAATAAATAAATACAACACGTTATTGTGCATTAGCCTCATAGCCCGGCGGCTTGCGTCGATACTTAGTGATCGACAAAGATAAGCAACTGCGGCCGCGATCGGTAGTCGGATGGGTGACCGCTACTGGCAAAATATCTTGAGCACTTTCGTGCTTCGGAGAGCTTTCGACTATGGACGGCAGTAAAGCCGTCGGTCCCGGTTGTTATCGATAGATAGCAGTCGTTAAGCTATGTCGGAGGCCTTCGGGCGGCTTGAAAACGACACTGGGTTGGCCACTAACCCCTTCACCAATCCGCACTGGAGCAGCGTGCACTGGAGTGCGTGTTTTGCATACAACCCCAACGTCACTACAATTATCAATTAAAAAGTGTAATATGTAGCACCATTTGCCATTCCCCTGCCTGCCGTGCACGCCCTCTTGTCCATAGTATTCTTCAAGGTGTGTGAAGTCTACCAGTCCGCACTTGTTTCGTATAGAACATTATTTATTGCCTACACTCCTAAAATGATGATAGAGATCTGAGTCTAGCAGTGAGACATGGAATGCGAGACGATCGGGTTATTGTGACGATAAAAAAGTTTCCCATCGATCTAAATTCGAAGATTGCTGACTCTTGTTATTATCGAGGTTATTAAATTATATTGCCGTGCCAAATAGGAAAAGTTTGATGTTGCCTACGAAATACTCATACCTATCTCCCAGAGCCATTCAACAGATTAGGTATATAAATAACTACAGCTATTGCCCACGGCTTAGCCCGCGTGAAAGTACTTTTGACTGATTTTCAAATAAACTTTCATCGCTTAGTTTACCCCCTTAGCAGCGGAATGTAACAAAATCTTATCTAAACGGACGTGCACAGCTATAAAACACCTAACTAAATGATATAAATCTTTATACGTCAAGTAGTTTTAGATATTTATGACGAATCAGTGTCCTGCGTTTATATAAAAGTAAAAGGTCGCTCACGTATCACATAATCTCGGAATCCGCTTAACGTATAAAGATGAAATTCTGTAGGGAGTTAGTTTATAGTTAGGAGACATCCGCTAAGAACGGATTTTTTGATATTCCACCCCTAAGTGTGTTATAGACATTAAGCAATGTTTCTAAATATTTATAACTGTCCTTGTGCTAATACATAAGCAAAAATGTAACAACTGTTGGTTTGGTTCACCAACAGTTGTTACATTATTGCCTAAATATAATACAATAAAAAGGGTAAAATAGGGGTTAAAAGTTAATATCACGCGGGCTTAGCCACGGGAAACAGCTAGTATTTAGCTAAAACGGAAATGAATTCAAACTATCATTACTAAAAATATAAAACTCTTGCGTTACTGAGTGACTGACAGACACCGCATTATAGCCGCAACTACTGAACGGAAGAAGCTGAAATTTGGCATGTATGTTCCTTGGGGAGTGGACTAAGTGGATTTTTCAAAATTCATCCCCTAAGTGGATGAAATAGAGAGATGAAGTTTAAACGAATTTCACGCGGGCGAAGCCGCTGGCAAAAGCTAGTCAAAACTAAAAACACGTTTTTAAGGAAAAGTCCATAGCAAATGGAAATCAATAATATAGTGTTGTATTATGGTGTGGTAACCCCTAATGAGTTTCCTGGTCTAGAGCCAATCATGAACATAGGATCCAGCCATGTTTGTCAGAACTACGTTGTCATCGGTACTAAAGCAATACCAAAAGTCTAGATTAAGAAGTTGTTCTAATTCAGCGTGATAGATTTGATCCGAACGTACGTTAGTCCACTACAATTCTAGTGCAACGGTCGTCACATTTTTATGGGAAAACTCTACACAAGGTCTCTTTATAACTCTATATTTTCCTTCAGAGCCGCCACTATCTGCATGAGCGCCCGCGTGCTTAGCTTAAATATACTTATCAGATCTTGATAGAATTCGACACATGATTAGACAATTACCTGAAATAGAACACAGGAAACTTACACCATATTTATTTTCTATCTTCTATTGGGTTGCCTGGAAGAGATCGCTATTTAGCGATAAGGCTGCCTGTTGTTTTGTGCCTCATATATATTTCTTTACTGTACATATTTTGGTGTACAAACAATAGTTTATTTATCTATCTACGAGTATCTATACTTTATTCCTAGCGATACGTTCTCGTAGCATCAATTTAAAACGGTACTAATAAATGGTCACCGATGCGTTGGTGCCCGAATAACTTTATTTATTTAATATCTAATATCGGCGATATACATACCTTGTACCTAATGATAGGCGTCACACAACTAAACTTATACTATATTAATAAACGTTGTGTAAAAATACTCCGAGTTTACCATATTTTTGTCCTTTTATAACTAACCAAAGCCAAAGCCTTTATTGACCAAAGCCTGTGACTTTAGAGGATCACAATATGACAAGGACAAAAAAACCTTGGAATAACTTTACGCCACGCTACCAATATTTTTTTTTTATTTCTGGCCCTCCAACATTTAGGAAAGGACCGCTTGACACGCGAGATCGTGCCAAAGCCAATAAAATAATCTTAATTGTGTTCTGTTTAGAAAGATTTGGAGACGGTTATTCTTGTTACGGCTGTTTCCTCGTGGTCCAACTATTTTGTTCTGCTAGTAGGAGCACGAGGAAGATCCATTCCGAGAGGTCCTGTTGCAAATATAGTTATACGGTTTGCCAAATTATTCTGGTCCACATTCGAGGCTTGTTTTGTATCAGTCACAATTGTCATGGGCGAAGCGGCGGCAGAAAGATCCTGCTGTATGCTCGTATGCTGCCTTTATTACATAAAAAAAGTTAGCTTCAATATGGATGGGACCTAGCAAATTGTAGAATGAGCTTCCTTCTGAGATATTCTCGGAGAGCTGTAACACGAGGTGCTTTAAAAATGGTGTAAAGAGGGTTCTCTTTCAAGGCCGGTGTTGCA
Source organism: Hesperia meskei straton (assembly GCA_018248915.1). NCBI lineage: Eukaryota > Metazoa > Arthropoda > Insecta > Lepidoptera > Hesperiidae > Hesperia > Hesperia meskei. Next base: position 7,705 of record DWJQ01000894.1, read on the forward strand.
CTGGTGACCATAGGCGACGATGACCACTTACCATCAGGTGGCGCGTCTGCTTTTACGTCAGCCCTTCAGGCTCTAAAAATCTTCCATTCATCAATACTTTGTCTTCAAATAGTATAGCTACTAGTTTCTTCTAATATGCACGCTGTCTTCGTCTAGTAAACGTTTACCTAACATACGCTTATTAAAATTCCACACACAAAAAACAGGAAAGAACGTTATACAAACATTATAGTATAAAGTAATCTTCGGGCGATTTGTATAACCTTAATGCGTGAACGAATGCGTATAAGAGATATACAAAGCAATATCAGTCTTATCACATGATCATAAAACACAATTTCTCTGAGCGCTTTTTTAAAGGGATAGCCTTGCCGATAAATCCTTTGAAATGTACGGATGAATATCTCGGCAAGTAACGCTTCTTTAAGTCTGGTATTTATTTCATTTTCATTTATTGGGTGTCGTCGTTATCATTGGAACCTCGGCCTCATTGCTGGGCTCAGTCTATTTCTATAGCGTGAGAACTACAAGACATAGTCCACCACGCTGGTCTCGTGCGGATTTGCAGTCTTCACACACCTATCAGAACTTTTAGGAGAACTCTCATGCAAGTTTCTTGTTTTCCTTTAAACAGTCAGTTTTTCTTATAAACAAACAAGTTTTGATAATAATAATGTTAAGATGTTTAAAATCATTTAACAAATTAGTAAAAAGGTCATTTTAAATGTAATATTTCGCTTTGTAACACAAATTCATCTATTTTATATTGACATTTAAATTTAGATGATTGTTAACTCAATAAAGCTGCTCCTAAACTGAGTTACTTTAAATATCATTTTCTGAATCAAATCCTATCATCTTCGCAAACAAACTCTTGAAGCTACTAAATAACCAATAAACAACCTGTCCTAAAAAGCGAAGACCTGTAGCAAAATATTTGTCCGTACGTTTACAAAAGTGTAGTGAACTTCGGTCGCTGAAAGATCTATGGGAGAACTATTTGCCATGACCCCGACATTGTTTCACGAACGCACAGCTTCCATACATAGTATTCTAATGTGTCGGATGATTGACATTCTTCGCTCCCCAAAATAGGTATAATTATCCTACTTATTTAGGCTTAAGGTAGCAAACGATCATGCAGCACCACCCTCCCGCTGCCGCTCATGACTACTGTGACTGGCCGTATTTAGATCAAATAATGATTCGAATGGACCTTGGGAATGAATATTAGTATTTTGTTAATAAGTGCGAGGATTTAGGCACGGATTTATAATATTAATAAACAAACCAACTAATATTTAACACCTATAAACTGCTAACTGGATTTAACCTTGTCCCTATTTGAGCCTTGTTCTAGGTCGGTCACAGTTGTAATAGAAGATAGCGGAAGGGTGGTGCTGCATGCTCGATTGCTACCTGTGTTCTGTAAAAAATGACTACTTAATGGTCTATCTCTGGAGGGTTCCTACCTTACGGGTTTAACACTGATAGCGGATTCGCGCTATCCTGCACAATAAAACGTAAAACTTATGTAGGTATCTATGAGTGTTTCTTGCGATTATATAATAAAATGAATTGTAGGCATGTATTGTGTATTGTGCAAATGTTCGTGAGTTCAAATGAATAGTCTCTAAAACAATTCATTGCGTTGAGATACAGCTTCCGTTGCTAATTCACGTATTCCGGTACTAACTTTATTTTCAAACGAACAAACCAGTTTTAGATCACAAATAAACAAAGTTCGTAGAACTTTGGAGTATTATATCTTTATTTCTTCAGATGATGAATTATTGTCAATTATTCCAGTTTTTACTTTACGTCATAGGCCATTACATTCAATTACATACACTACTATGCTTTATTTTCGTCAGTACTTCGTTTAACAATAAAAAAATGAAATGGATACAAAATGCAAATAAAAAAGATCTTTATGTTTTTGTTAATAAAAATCAGTATAGTTTCTCTATTTTCTTAGGTTCTCATTATGGAGATCCAACTATATACATATTTTATGAATTAAAGATAGACAAGAAAGCAAATGGGTTACTTTGGAAAACTTTGTAAAAAACCTATTTCAAATAAACATTATTTTATTAATTCATTTCGTCTCCTGGTCGTTCGCTGTCGGTGAAACGTTGCTATCCAAGAGCGGAATAGGAAACCCGTTTTTGTTCAGCATTCTATAGAAAAGATGGTTCGCAATTTACAATCAATAGTGAGACGACGATTTTTCTCTATAGTGGGTAGTGGAATAGATAGAATAAACGGTATTGTGTTCAGATCTAAACGAATGCCTACTACTTAATATTGGTGTCGATAAACAATTAGTGACCTCAAAGAACTGTCGCAAAGTTTTTAATATCTCAAGCTTAAAGTGGTTTATTACGATGAAAAAATCGTCAGTTTTTAAGTCAAACCTCTATTTAATTAATCAGTTTTTGTAAGATACGCGTACAAACATATAGACAAAAAAAAAACTAAAAATCGTTTTGGCTTCTATTGTAAAAACTTCTCATTACTCTTAATTCTAAACCATTTATTCATACAGGTACCACTGATATACTTATAATTTTTTTCTTACATTTTTTTCTTAAATAAACTCATTATAGCTATACATAACATGGATTCCATCAAGAAGCGGGCCCACCGCTTCCTTCTTGGCTGGCAACGCGCTGCAGACGCGCCAGGTCTTGCCAATGTTCATCGGCGACGGTGATCATCTTACCATCAGATGACCCGTCTGTCCATTTGCCTGCTCAAGCTATAAATAAAAAAATACATGAAGACGTGGAATGAACATTATTTTAGATGTATCATTTGCCCATTTTACCTTCAAAACACCTTTGGGTAATCGGCGTTTCTTATAATGTAAACGAGCGCTTGTAAACAGGGAAGATCAAAGCTCTCCGAGCGAAGTCAATTTTTATTGAGTTCTGCCCAATCATTCCAATAGGATGGGTGCACACTGTGATAAGTTGTTTATAAATACCAAATTTATACTTCAGGTTTTCATGGCACTTACAGCTCATTCGTCGAATAACGCTGTTTTCCACTGTGGAAAGCTGGCATTGTGTGGGTTGCCATTAAGACGAATTCAATATCGAATGTGAACGCAGTACAGTACAGGCTTATTTAGTCACGCTATTCCAGTGAGGGTTGTTAATTAGAGGCCAATTCAGATGTAGGGACTTTTCTTGCTGCTCTGATAAAACATAACGAAAGCTATTTAACCAACCAAACAGGATATTTATGTGCCCTACAAAGTACGGAAACGCTCAAGATTTTTATCTTTCGATCAAACACTAATGTTTGTATATAATGATATATAACACATACTGTAAATATTTTTTGTTGCACAACTCATTCATATACTTGACCGAATAAGTATTCGTTCTAGTTGCTCGCCGAATATTCGTGCACGAGAACTACCACAACGTACTGAAATACGCTCGTTTAATTTAATTAATTTAGTATTAGTATCTACCTGTCCCCTTTCTTATCCCTTTGGGAAATTTGTGAAAATTCTATCTTAGTTATACCCTACAGTCTTTCACTCCTCATCCTTCAGCTTCTTGCTCTTAGACACTCAGTAACGAAAGATTTTTATATTTATATTGATGACTCTATGTAATTATTATCTCTTTTACTATTATGATGAATGTAAATGGACAAAGAGAAAGGGGACGACCAAAAAAAAGATGGATAGATTGATTGAGAGATGCTATGAAAGATAAAGAAGTCAGTGTAGAAGTGACGGCTAAATGTAAAGAGTGAAAGAGAAACACATATTGCATCAACCACAAATACCTGAAATTGGGAAATGGGCAGGAGGAAGATAACTATATTATAGAAATTCAAATACCTACTTTGATTCGAGACAAAATACCGACAACGACCCGCGCACAATGAATACTTATTCGTAGCGAATACCGATATATGATGCCCGAATATATTTACATATTCGTATTCATGTGTTCTTGACCTCGCCGTGTATGTGAATAAAATATAACCTTTTTCCTATTACAAATAATTTAAATTAAATTAGTTAAAATTGACATTGCCTTGTTTCTCATTTAAAATGAAAATCTTGACCGAAAAATCAATAATAATATCATTAAAAGTAATTAAAAAATTAAAACAATATTTAAAAATGGTTTAAAACCATCAAAATACAAAAAAAAATTAAAGTGAAGTACCTACTTTAATTTTTATGGAAGTCACCTGTTCGGCGTAGGCAGAATATGTAAAAAGAGTTAACAGCTATTCGGTTATCACAGTGTGAACTAGGCTTTAGAATTTCATTTGCGCACGCGATCATAAAATTCAGTTGGCGCGTGTTTTTCACAGAAATACTGTTTTTCCGAGAAATATGGACCTATTGTTGTTTGATCAAGATAAGGCCTTCTCCATTTTCCTGGCTTTGCGCAAACAATTTTGGTTTAGATAAACTGCATTGAAATGATGTTAATATTTATATTCATACTGGCTGACCTGAAGTTGTTTTGATATATTTGACGAGTCAGAAGGTCGAGCGGGTTGTTCTTTTGCCTGATTTCGTACTATTTTACTCTGTGTAATGTGTAATTTCCTTCCAAGTAGGTACTCTTGTCAAACTACGCAATGTGG
>DWJQ01000895.1:0-12331 GCA_018248915.1 Hesperia meskei straton
AGATGACGTTACCAATTTAAAAGTTATTAGTCCGGTCCGTTTTACCTACAGGGTCCGTTTTACCTTCCGTTCCCCTAACAAACGAGGTATCAAGACATAACAAAAGATTTGATCGTCAGTTGAATTGGACATATTGTACGAATTAACGAGAACGATTACGATAACGGAATTAACGAGCTTAAATACCTCCAAAAAATTTACACTTATAAAATCAGTTGTTCTTTAAGTTTAAACTTATTTCTTACCGTAAAAAGTTCGCGCGACGTTTGTATACCCTGCACCCGATGTGGATAAACCTTTAGTATCTCAGCGGGAAGTTCGCGGGGTGGCAAAAAGCCGACCGTTACCGCTTCAATACCGCAAGCCGTCAACAAGTTATTGTACTAGGAAGCATCTTCCGCCACCTTTGTATGCAGATGCCCACGACGTCCCGGCGGACAACGTTACTCGGCCTTTTGTTTATACTTTATCCGTTATTGATTTCACAGAGATAAGTGGTTTTTGTTACAGATTTTCTGATACGTATCTTTTTATGACTTGTTGGGGCGGAACCAATATTGTGGTTATTGATACGATAATTGTAACGGGTGTTCGCGATCTTTGAATTTCAATTATCATCATCGTCGCAACGCACGTACCTCCTGTCACAATGTGAGGGGAACATAATGTGGACTACATTATGTACCACGCTGATTACCTAAGAATAGATTGGCTGACTTCACACACCTTTAAGAACAATAAGGATAACGCTGAAGGGTTCAGAGTTCCTCGGGATGTATATGTAATTAATATAATATAACTCAATATTTACGGTGTAAAAATCATACAACCGTATTTTAGACGCATATTTTGTAACGAGCACCATACCCCTAGGTAATTTACCCTAAATCCAGGAGAACTCTCCCCAAAACCCTCACCACCTAAGCCGTCTTACGTACCAACTAAGCTTCAGGGTTTTTAAAAAACAACACAACAAACAAACACCTTCCAACAATTTAATTCACAAACATTCAAATTAGCATAACAATTAAACGCCCACTAAATGCTAATTGAAATACTCCCTACCATTTTGTTAAATCGAATATCTTTGATCTGCGTAATTTTTAATTGTCCTTTTAGAAGGTATAGCGGCATACATAGCGAATCTTTGTGCCATCCGTTTTCTTCTACACAGCATACTATAATTACTAATTACTGCGGAAGTGCCAACAATAACCAACATATTTATCGTATGTGTCGCCGGACAAGTGACGTGAGTCACTACAATCGCTAAGTGTTCATTCAATTCGCATCACGTCGCGACAATGTAGGCACCTGTGATCGTTTAGTCATACTTCATTCGGAACGATGGCGAATTGATTATGAAGTACAAGGTGTTGAGCAAAAAGAAGATTAATGCCCAAATTCTCGCCAGTATGTCAAGGACGTAAAATATTGCCCTGTTGCTTTATAAAGTTGCGTCTCCACCGCGCGAAAGATGCCAACATTTGTTGCTGACAAAAGTTGTCCGTTTCAAAGACTAACTTTGTCATTAACACTTGCAAAACAAAAGTCAGTATAAATAAATAAAAAAATAGCCGATGTTTGTGGTTTGTGTGGATATTTTAAAGATCGAGCTTCTGGACAACTTTTGAACTTTTGGACTTGGACTTTTGGACGCTGTTAGAAAAAATATGAAACTCAACTTTGGCGTATATTGACTGAGAAAAAGCACAGTTCGAATAACTCCTAGGCACGACTTATTAAACACGATCTGCAAGAAATATAAGTAACATGTTATATATAACTTAAACCACAATAATCATAATTTATATTGAAAAATAAATAAACTAGTACTCAAAAGTGTCCCGGTTTGTGTTCCAGAAAGAAAGAGATTAACAAGAAATGTTCAATCCCGTCGTAGTTTGTGATAGGTAGGTATATTGTAATATACCTACACAGTAAACGTGAACGAAAAGGAAAGAAACGGTTTTTTAATCACTTGACACTGTGTTCGTTTTAATTGCGTCCCACACAAATACGAGCTTTCCGCCCCTGTGATTGGGGTACGTTGCAGATGGACGGAGAATCTAAAATGTCATAAGTGAATTTTGCCCAAAAGCTAAATTGAATTGTTAGCTCAAATAATTTTGTTTTAAGCAGGGAGTGGCAGTCCTATATTATTGGCGACTCATGTAAAGGTAAATATAACGCATACTTTCAATTGCATGTAGTTTTAAAATAATGGAAAAGTCCAATGACCCTGCGTTGTTCCCCACCGGCAACGCGTACCTAAATATGCGTAGAAATGCGCGTCTGTCTTACACATATCATTTCAATTATGTATTCTATCAGTGTCGACAGTTCGTCATACGTTTGCTCACCGTAATGCAATGTCATCGCATTTACTGAGGGTCTTATCATACTCATCGGCTGGTAACTGACCATTTGTTTTCGGTAAACGTAACAGTCTTGGAGGGCGAATATAACATAACTTGTACTTAGAAGGAGAGCCTTAGGTAGCAATAACAGTTGACTTAATAATGAATAAAAAGAGCTTTCTCAGAAAACGATTTACAGAAAGCATTAGTAAACGCTCAATAAATATAGGAACGAAGATTTTTAAAATGCTTGTCGTATGGGATTTTTGATAGAAATCATGGTTTGCCATAAGATAAAAAAAAACTATTCACTTCATAGAGACGTATAACATTATATTAGTTGAATCCCTTGTGACATGATTGGCAAGCGTCATTTTTTATTGGACAAGTGTGAGCAATCCCTTCCACTAGTCCACGGTAAAAATGCTTCTTACAACAGTTTTGTAATAAAAAATTAAGTGCAACGCCACCCGTCACGATTCTCGCAATTCATTAAAATTAATAGAATTCGGCGATAAAAGGCCGCAGTGTTGTTGTAGAATGTTAAAAGGTGCGATATGATTGCCTTTATTGCGGTGAAATATTAATATGAGCACGTAACACCTATTTATGTACTGGAAATGGTGACTGAATATTACTTAACTGCAATTATAACTATCATTATGGTTAAAATACAATCATAAACTTTAACGCAGATAGCGTTACATATTTGTCTAAACTTATACATACCGTAAGTTACGCACAGTGTAGGCAAATTCCGCATTCTGTGACTTACGCTTGTTGCAACTGGCTCATAATATGCACTTACAACTTTACATTGGATGACTATTTGTCTAAAATGTATCGAAGGATATTTCATATACTTGGTCAAGTTTATCACCATGCGTATAAGTGATGAAGTTATAATGGGGTTATACCTCCGTAATCGCTCTAGATCCGTCAAGCTTGCAAGCTATAATAAATGCCGACAAGGGCCTGCACGTTCGAATACTTCTGAATCCTCAAACCATGAGAACTGTTGATCGCTCCATTTTTTCCAGCAACAGTCCGCGCCATTAGTGCGTGTCGTCACGTACGATGACAAGGCACTAGGGTTGTCACTACACTGCACTTTTATACATGCTAGAAGTTATCGCGTTTTGACCGCGAACGAGTCATTCGTTTTTCATAATAAAGCGTATTATTTACTGGTTGAATCTTACGTTGTATAATATGATTATCTCAGCTTTCTGGAAACAACTTATCTTAAACCATTTGTGATATCAGTAAAACTTACTATGCGAGTGGTTACTCAGTATTTTTAATTTTCAAAGTCAATTATAATTACTGTTATTATACTTAAGAATAGAGAACATTTAAAACAGTGTACCTATTGTACTTATTGAATTATTTAAGTTGACATTATAAACAATATTTTTTCATTTATGCCTAGATAAATTCAGTAGTGACTGACCGAAAGTTTAGGTTACGGTTTCAGCTGGTTTCAGCCAAAAATAAAGTTTTGGTTTCTACCGGAACTGACAGCAAGGCCGAAAAATCGGTTTCGGTTCCGGCTAAAAAACTTGTTTCGGTCGGACACGAAAATTGTCGTAACTGACATCCTTAGCGTTCGTTGCAGCCACTTCAGAGAAGTGGACGTTCTCTCACACGTTGCTAAACGTCATATAACGTCTACATAGATTTCTGTTACTAATGATCTCTGAAGCAAAAACTTCTGGTTGCATTTTATTCTAAATAAAAATCGTAACAGTCGTAGTTTTAGCATTTGGAGCAGAAATTATTGCGAAGGTGACACACAAAAATTATCAGCAACAAAGCTTATTAAAGTTAATATTTATTGACTTTTAAAGCTTAACGCAATCAAATTAATTAATTAAAGCATTTGTAGTAATTGTAAACAGAAGAAATGATCAAATATATGCAAACAAGCGAACTATCGACTTTAAAACGTTTAGTAGTGAAGATAGCTGAACCATCGTCACTTACACTTTTTGATAGTTCACATGACACTATTGTTATCTACTAGTTCAGTGAAGATTTTAACGAAGCCATACCGAAAATAGCAAAATGTAAATTCATACAATTAATCGAATTGGACTACCTCACATTTTGCGTGCTAGTGACATAAGCTAAGCTAAACAACCAACACACCATTTAAAACCAACACACATCAGCTCATAAATTGAATAATACATTATTTAGCAGACGCACTCAAGAGCCACAATGTCACAGCTACAACCGGTTACACGTGACCTTGTCGTAAAGATAAAAATATGTAATAAAATACACAAAAACAAATTATTCCCTCGTCTATTCACAAAATACGAGCAAAAAGCGCGCGGAATCCGCTGTCACGTAAAAACGCGTTGCGCGCCATCTTTACTCGGCGCTTGACATGCGCCATGTAGCCGGTCACTCGCGCGAGTTACTTACTTGCCAATCGCGGGCGTAAACATGCCTATCGCTTACACGACTCGGAAAATAGAAACTAACATAGAAGGTTTGACATTATGATATTTCATCCGTTGGGAATATTTAGAAAACTGAAAAATAAATAAGTGTTTGTTTGAATTAAATTGCTTAAAAACAACCATTCGATCTACCTATACAATTCATATATCAAAAAATATAAAAACGTGTGTAATTAATCATTAATTGGGTGCAATCATGTAATTGAGTTTTAAAATTAATATCACAAAGAGCCAGTATGTTTACCAACACGTTAATTAGTCTAGCTAGCTGCCTCGTGTTCTGTAATAGGTACCTACTTTGTGGGAATTAATACTCACACAACTCATCAGTGTTTTTTTCTGTATCCGGGCATTGCTTGTCTGTAGGTATCGTATACATAATCTTGGAACAAGGCCAATATTGTTGTGTCCAACTACGCTACTAGAATATTGGAATAACTTTAACACATCCTGATGCACATCTTCATATGGTATCATACATAAGTATACTATCCTTACTATACTTGTACGAGTACTTACGAGGGAATTTTAAACAATATTAACACTAAATTTACCTTAATAAGTTTCAGATTTTAATGGGCTATGGTGGTTGGTAAAATTGTTATAAATTATAAGTATAAAAAATAAAATATTTCATGAATGAAATAGAACAGCCATAGATAGGGGTAATGTACGCATAAGTAAATGTAATGTAATAAATTGTTAACTCAATTCTATTAAAAAAAACGAAATCAATCTCGGTTTAACAATCACAATCGAAAAGAGCTGAATAAAACAAAATAAACTTTACCGACGGAAACTGGCATAGCAGTCGAAATAAATCGTAATAACTTTAACGAAACAAAATCTAATTCCAAAGAGTAATTCAATCTTAATAGCAATATAAACTGAAACAACTCCACAAAGTAGTATGTGTTAATAAGTGCATTAAATTTTAAGCTCTACGGTGCCAATATTAAAGGAGAAAGTCGTGTTCGTCTAGAGAATGTAGCACTCGATTTGCACGCGCCTGTGTAACCACAATTAACTGTGGTCGTTCAAATTGACCATCAAAACAAAAACGAAGCAGTATTGCCTTTACTGGAACAGAGTAAGGAAGTTGTAGAAATTACTGCGTTTACACTGCGTTCAACATGTGCTCATTAGTTCATAGAATTTCCGTTTTAGGAGTTTATACTAGACGAGCTGACCGGGCAGATATTTTTCTGCAATATTTGCCTAGCATTTCTCTCAGGTTCTAAGCATAAGCTGCGTAAGGTATCAGAATTAAAAGAAAAAAACATTTTAAGTTAGACCTCGAGCGATGCAACTGCGAAAACGGCATCAAATTTCATTCGGTAGTTTTCGCGTGATGCCCAGACAAACATTCTAAAAATAGTTATTATTTAACTCATTTGTTAGATATACGAATTAAAATTAAATTAACGACAATGAAAATCATAATTTTGTATTATGATATTGTTTTCATCATGAAACAAATGAACACCAATAATGGGCAATCTGCGTTGCGATTAGAAACATAATCTTCCCTACTCAAAAAATAAACACTAGAACACCAAGGTGCTTATATTAAGAAGCACCTCCTGTCATTTGCAATATCCGTTCACAATTCACTCACGCTATCGCGAAAATAGTCCTAGTGGTTGTTTCCATAATAGTGAGATCCTCAACCGCAGACACGTATCCAGTTTACCGGCGTGTAAAAAGAGAAAAATGGCGACGTTTACAGCTATCGGCTCAAAGTGACACCGCCTTGTTTAGCGAGCCATTGAACTGACGCGCTATAAATATTAGCCAAACAATGCAATCAGTTTGCGGAGTATGTCGTAATGACCGGCCGTTTTGTTTTTTTATTCAATATCCGGTAAAGGACGCTATCTATAAGGACACTTCGGCTACGGACGAAACAAAGACATCGTCAAGGTATTGGTAAGGAAGCAACTTCCCGTGTTAATTGGATGTCTTACAAAGAAACATTCATAGCGTGTGTTGTGTCGTAAACTTGCAGTTTTTCCTAGTAAGTATTTATTTTGGATTAAATAACTATATGCCTATGCAAAGTAGGTAATAGTTATATTTCTATATTAGTGACTTGACTGAGTCAAATCAGAAAATTTGGATGTTTCTAGTAAAATATGAAGAGACAATACAGTGGTAGCTACGTATAATTTTTTTATTAATAAAAGCCTGCAAGCATTTATTCGGAATAGGTAAATACAGGGAATTTCTCCTTATAACTTTTAGTGAGTGTAGCATAATTCTTTTAAATTGAATCTACATTACAAAAACTACATAGATGCTTATACCTGACTCCCGTCTAAACCTCCGATGACTTATTCGCCATTCAACTTAAGAATGACGTAAGAAATCTCGGTCACGCTCCGTAGGCGCAAAATCAGATAAATTTAGGTACATTTTCTCATATTCCAAAACCGAATACGTAATATCTGCTCGCGAACGTAAAATAAATCATAACTTCTTCCTCGAATCCCTGTTCTGGGGAACGTGTTCTGTACAATTTTGCAAAGATTAGAGATTTCGAGGTCCTCTAATTTGAGGTCCGCAGGCGCGCACGCAGCCGTCATCCAATAGGCCCTACATTAGTGGATAATGGCCAGGTTTGCCAATAGGCCGGGAGATCCGGGACTGTCCTGGAATTTTGCAACTTGTCCAGTTATTACTTGTTTTTAGTTATTTGTATTAGATCGCGTATTGATTTCATTTTTTTTTAATTAAGAACAGATCTTTTGTTTTCATGATACATATTTTTTATTATTCTTTTTAATTTTTTTTCGATTATTATCATTTAAAATTTATTACTACGCCCCCACTTTAAGAATTGTCCCAGAAAATATAAAACTGCATCTGGCAACCCTGATAATGGTCCTTATTTATGTGGTTTGTTGGGCCCGCGGGTTTCGGCCGAACCCTCTAACTACATGGGACTCAATGTGTGGTTGTTTTATCTTACTTTATATATATACATAGGTGTAAGTATAGCGCTACTGATTTGATTTACATATCTTAATTTCATGGTATAAAAATTGAAGGCTTTTCGAATATTAAAGAAAACATTTAACCTCAAAGGCTCACATATTACGATATTAAAGCTTTATACTTGTGTTTGCATGACATGTATGTAACCTCTTCAATCCGCAGCGAAGCAGCAGAGCAGCACGCTCAAACTTCCTTAATAAAAAAATATGATTCTAATAATTGAAACCAACGTATTTTATAAACTAAACTAATTCCAGTTTTCCGGCAAACGAAGTAACGCTTTATTGTACCGGAAACTGAATCATTGATGACACACAACATCTACAACTCAATGTTAACGAGAAAAACTCAATATGTATTGTTTGTTTGTCTCACCATTCTTAGAACATCGTTAGGTGAATTTGAGGGGACGATGAGGAAAAACTAATCAAATAAAAAAGCTTGTAAGTAAACCTTAAGTGACATTATGCCTCAAAATCATTTGTGAAGTCGTGACAAAGCAATAATAATTACTACTTATAGTTTTTGCAACAGGAGTAAAATTTTTACAGCTCGAGTTTTATTAAAGCTCTGCTGTTTACTATAAAAAAAACTAACTTAGTAACTATCTTGCAGTTATTAATTCCTTTCTAAAATAACAAAAAATAATAGCCATAAAAACGTGATTAATCATCTTAAGAACATCGGAACACAAACAAAAAATCGATTATACGCAAATACGATAGATGTTAATAACTTCGGAAGGCGTGTTATCTCTGATCGTATCTACTATATAAGTACCGAATTATTTCAAACCTGATACATCCTTAGATATCCAATGATTGTGATCAATTACAAACGATGATAGTATCAATTAAGTATTAAGACTATGTAAATAAGTACCTAAATGAATCTTAACCCGATATCGCTTTCCTGCGAGAAACATAATCCTTACTAACAATAACCATTATCAAAACCAATTATAAGTACCTAAGTTTAAAGTATAATAATATCAAAGAATATGCCTCATGCATTTTTATAACTTCTTCGCGTTCGATGTGGATTTTTTTGTGATGTGAATGTTTTTGTCTTGACTAACTGACGCTAACAATACCTTCCCTAGTCCCTGTACTTACTAACAAATGAACGGACAATATTCTAACATCTGCTAATTGGACCAACAGATCTCATAGGTGGCAGCGGTAGGATGTTGCATGCTCGTTTGCCATCTTAGTTCCATAAAAAATCACTGATCGTGCTTTATAATTAACGATGATACAATATATTACATGACATGATTGTATCCATTTGCAACTATCGATATGATAACATCAGTGAACTTTATTCAAATATAAATGATATCGACCTGTCAAAACTCCCATCCAATAGTTTTTGCAGCTTCTGTACAGCAACTAATATTTACCCGGAGCCGCTCAATTCTTACACCTTATGATTATCTTTGTGATTGACGTTCTAATGTAATGATCCGCAAAAAATATGTTCAATTTATTTTATTTCAAGTGGTCAAAGATCATTTGGTTCTTTATATCATTATGTTGGCGCAGTTTATTTGTTCGCTCGATTGATCATTTCATTCGTTCGGGTATCAGGCATGACAGTACTGACATAAGCTTAACAATGCTGTTACCCTTACCTGCTGATTATTCGATGATGTCATTGTGTGCTCTTATGGGTAATAACGCTAATAACTACAATTTGTATTTATACGTCGTTATAATAATGTATTATGATTGATTGTCAGGTTCCTTACTTTGTTGACAACGCTTTTGTTGCCTTTTGTGTGCAAACGTCCCTAAATAAGAATAAACGGATGCTTCCACTAAATTAACATTAATAAAGGCCCCAACAATATTTTTGCTTATATATTTTTCATGTTTAGACTGCGATCAATTACAGTTTTATGATGAAACTATACATCATTAGACGCCATATCGCTTCTATCGCTATCTAAGCCGGTCAGAAACTTGCGTTATCGAGCAGGGAAGTGCTAAAATATCTCGAAGCTGCCAGTGATCGCTGTCGATGGGAACACTGCAGGCAACTGGACTCTGCAGTTCTCAGAAGGTCCGATAGACAGACGGCTATAAAGTACGCCGCACAGATTAATAGTCGATTAACGCGACCCCCGTAATGGATACCGGAGATTGAGGCTCTCGGCGGAGCCTTATCCACCGTTAGGGGCCATTGCGATGTTAGAACTTAAGTAATTTCATTTTGCAACGATATTTTTATATTATGAGCAAATATCAGCGTAGGTACAAAGTAGGTAAATATTGTTAAAACCTTATTATTAAGAAACAGTCTGCATGAGTAAAGATTAAAATTACATTTTTATGTAAAATCAGCTACGAAATGGATCGAGATATGTATTTCCTACACATAGGCTAAACTGGGGATGAATGTTTGTATGTACTTTCAAAGTAGGCACAGTTAATTATGTACATATGTTAACTAAATCAATAATAATGAATACAAAAACTACCCCATAGCATTAAAAAGTTTTCACACACCGTCGAACTCCATTCCAATATTGACCATACAAAAGACATCAACGGGTTCCGACGAACTATTGATCTCTCCCAAGTCTGTAGGTAGAGTCTATGTAGAGTAGGTACAGCGCGGTTGCGTTCCTATCCAAACTACGTGCTAGAGTCGAAGAGTCAACAGATTACGAATAAATATTGACAAGAGGCCGCAGCCACGTATGGGGCTTCGGCGGTAAGAACAATAAACTCGGTCGACATCTCATTTAAACTGAACAAAAGCTTTGAGGGCTTCCTGGCACTTAAAATTTAAAATTAAACGTAAACAATAAACATTTAAAATGTAAAAGGGATGACGATTTTCATATACATAGGTAAGTACATAAAATTTTCAGCGATAATACATATAACAATTCTAAATAGTGCGCATCTGTTTGCTTTTAAAATTTCTTTGGCATTGATTTGAGTAGATTTATGACATTCGACTATACATAGAAATTTTCATATTCAATCTTTGTGTTTATTTTGGTAATGAGCACTCACCGCCATACTTGCTTAATTTCATATCGAGCGCGAAAGGAGTATAGACGAGCGATTCAAAAATTGAGCCCCATGGCGTCATCGGTTATTAAGCAATATAGCCTATGTTGTGGAAAGTTGGCGTGAAAATACCTCTGATACAAATACAAGAATAACTTATACTACAACAACTGATATTGACTTCAAAGTAGCCAGCGTATGCCAAAGTGTATTTAACCTTTCTACGTGACCTTTACACGACTGTAGGTGTACACTCGTAACAGCGTGGCATATGTCCGCAGGCCCCGCCCAAACGATTGTGTCATTTTATATTTTAGCGTCGAATCCGTCGATGACGCATCGTGTGGCCGTTTGAATAATACTTAATTAACTTTTTATCATAAGAATAAAAACTCTTTACTTTAATTATAAGGGCTCGACACTGATTAATCGGCATCCAAGTTTAGTTTTGGTACGGAATAGAGTTTTAATAATAATAATCTTTGAATGATCCTATAGCTGAGTTTGAAGCGAAAGCTACAGAGTTCGATTCCTGGTAAGTTAAAGTAATGTAAGAGATTTTTATTAAGAATAAGTGTGTTTTAAACGGGTAGCGCCGCTGGTGATACATAAAATAAAACATTTGTTAGGAAATTATAAAATCATCAAGAAAATTAATATGGGATACCTATTTTTCTATGGCCTATATTTTACCAAGATGTTTTTTCAGTGGTCCAGCAACATGTACAATTACCCGTCAACACTTTGACACATCAACGACCATGACACTTAAATGTCAGCGGCAATTCCGACTGAAGACGTCATGAATAGTTGTCTTGTCCCCGAAGTTAATATTTAATCAAATGTTGGCTCTTTAAATTAAACATTGAAAATATAATCCAGTTAGTGAAATATGTTAATAATAATTTACTACGCGAATCCAACATTTAATTTTTTTGTGCTTACCTTTACCATAGAAATTACTAGTTTCTTTTCCGCAGACTTTGACTGCAGATGTACCAGAAAACAACAAAATTTTGTCAAAATTACCTCAGGGATATCAGGGATTATCAGGATAAGAACATCTTACGTTTTTTCACTATATTGTAGCGTTTAATTCAAACTTCGAAATAGAAAGCCTACGGGTACCTAAGGCCTACGGGTTCACAAGTAAATAACTGTAAACTACATAAATCAAAATACCATCGCTTCTCACACGTAAAGTGTCGACTATAATTGTTTGAGCAAACACGCGATGGACTCGACTCGACAATTAGCGTCCCCTGGATAAATGGCGCGCGCTGCACTTTTAAAATCCGATCTCAGGAACGAATACGTTTTAAGATTTAAAATTTAAGAAAAAATGGTCAAGTTCTTTGGACTCTTTGGATTCGGTATACTCCACTCATACCTAATGATGTATATGTCGGAGCGCGGTCAAGTCCTGCGCTGATATTTTAACGCCATCTGTGGAGAATCGCTGGAACTACTTGTCGGAGTG
>DWJQ01000896.1:0-12329 GCA_018248915.1 Hesperia meskei straton
GCTGGCCAAGAAAGAAAAAATGCGGACTGCATCTTAAACCCCCAACCACAAGTCATTTTAGATTTGACCCAAGGAAGAGAGCGATAGCTATCCAGCCGGGTTTCTGTCCCGCCTTCTACTTGAGAAGGTGTCTTGGGGATTAAACCGGCTGGTATAGTTGTTAAATGTGAAAAGAACAGTCGAGCGCCGTACTTAACTTCGTTCGGTGTTCTGCTGAGTGCCGCCGAGCCGTTGAGGTGCGCTTTGATTCAAAAATAAATGTTTTTTTTATCCTGGTAATCATTCTGTAGCGACATGATATTGTAATGTAACCTGAGACGAACTGCACCTGTGCAACCCCCCTCACAGGCAGTCGTCTCTAGCGCCTCGCCGATGCGCTCGTTTGTATCCAAATTATAACAATTGTATTGATTTCGTAAATAAACAGTGTCGTGAATTTGGACTTTTATTTAACGACGCAACTAGATGCAGGTTCACTCAAGTTCACACGCAGTATATATACCTAGTGACCTGCACAATTCCATTAGGATGAAAAGCAGAGTGGAAGGAATATAAAATTCAGCATTGTTATGCTTAACAAACCACGATAAAATTTGGCACATGGATAGACTATAACCCGAACTAGGGCGTAGGATACCTTGGTGATACGTTCTGTTGGGAACATTTTGACGGTATTTAGAATTCTACTAATTTAGAAATTGGTTACAATTAAACATTATTGTATTAACTTGAATAAATTGGTGCCGCTGTGTGTATGCAATGCATGAATAATGGAAAAATGTTACTTGGCAATCCAACAACGTATTTATACAACGTTGTTGGATTGGACGACATAAAATCAAATTCGTACTTGGAATTTTTCGTTATCTGTTGCTCATTCAGAGTTGTGACAAAAAGAACGTGGTGGTTTATACAAAGCTTTTGGCTTAATGTGAATACTGCCTCATTATTTAACAACAACTAAATATATTTATAACACGTTGCCCGTGAATATCGTCGAAGCCACACCCCTACGACACGAAGGCCGTATACCCGTGAAATAGACTTCACAAGTACTAGCTGGAGTCTTGAACAATCTTAGAGATTCCGATAAGAGTTAGTTAATTACAGCTGAAATAAATATTTGTTTAGTTTGTAGAACTAGGTTAACCGTTCTCTAGGGTGATTACATATGTTTTTTATGGAACCATCTCTCATCATCCATCACCACCCTGATGGGTGATTACTTACATAAGTTTTCAACGGATGAAAATAACTAAACTGTGTTAAAAGTAGTAAATGTTAGAATTTTTAGAAAATGTGCTTCAGGAGGAGTAGATACATATATTATGGGGGAAAAATTGATGTGCTGTCTTGTTTGTAATCTTTACTGTTGTAGGTAAATTATTTTAGTGTAAAATTAAAGATGATCATTTGTAAAAAGTTCAATATAAACGAAAATTTAACACTACCATCCCTACATTTCATCTACCGTCGATTAAAAAGTTGTGCGAGCGAAGCCGCGGGCAAAAACTAGTATTCACACAAGTGTATGTAAACAAGCAACGTATGTATTAGTCGAAGATTTAGTATTTGTATTTAATTGCCCTTCCAAAAGATAACCTCCATATTCAGTATTCTCTTCATTGTAACATACGCTCGCGTTCCTCAGTGATTCCCAACAGAATATAACTCAAGTTAAAACCAACATTTCATTCATGTTCTGTCGAAGTACTGAATTTATGTTATGTAACCGAGCACTGTAACATAGGTATGTCTCCTAATCTACCCCCCATGCTTACAACATTAATAAAAATTAAATGAAGAATTCCAGACATGCCAAGGTAAAGCGTGAAAACGCGTTGTCATAGAAAATAAGCCGATTCGCTCATAAAAAGTATTTTTTAAATATTGTTGTTTATTCAGTAGTCGCCGTAATCGCATGTCGCATTGCATCAGTAGATATCGCCGAGTCTGTGACAAATCGCCTATTAACTAACTACACGATGTTATCTAGTTACGCCGAGTTAGGCACTCGTATTAATTTAGCTTTAACAAATACCATACACTTTACTTATATGACGACAAGCTGACCTGGGTCGCGTTGCTCTGCAACATATTTTACATTACACTCGTGTTGACGCAATCGTTGTGCTTCAGGAGAATTGTTTTTACGTTTAATGTTAAAGATTATCATTTTGCAACACTTCAAATTACTATTCCGATTCTATTGCCTTTAGTGGGATGAATATTACCTTAAACCTTTCTTGTTAAATGTTCTAACGATCACAAAATATTTTTTTTAATTCGAGCCAGTAGTTTCTGAGATTAGCCCGTTCAAACAAACTGTTCAGCTTTATAATATTAGTAAAATATTAAATATTAGTAAATATAACTGGTATATCAATATGCCACAGGATCCGTTACAAATAGGTACGTCGTACCACTTCATCACCGGGCGTAATTCGGTGTGGAAATGCTCGTTCCCCGCGCGACCCGTGCGTACTTGAGAGCTGCAACAGTCGCCTGTTTATTTTCGCAATTTAACTTGGCGTTTGTGGAGAAAAACGTATTTTATAACGTTATAGTATGGTGCTCCATTTTCTTTCGTCGCTTATCCGCAACGCTTTTTGATTTCATACCCTTGCCCTCAATTTTTCTCAACTGAAAACTCGCCGTACTCGTCATAGAATGCCTCTATCTTCCGAGGAGGGTATACTCGTAGAACTAATAGTATCTAAAATTGCTTTAAATTAGGTAGGGGCTGTCGGACAGCTCCGGCGGCCGCAAAGTGAATCGATCTCAAGCCGTTTTCCTCGAGCATTTGCCCTACTTTTGGAACTTAATCGTGTTCGAAAACATGTACGAGTACCTCCGTACTTACGTAATGACAGATAGATGAGTTGTTCAACAATCTTGTTATATTGGTTTACTATCTTCATTTTATTTGATATCAAAATTATCTCTTCATGTACCTACACTAAGTAATTAACTGGTCGACTACGGTGAATTGAAAAGGCTGGTCATGATAATATATCATGACGTACCTATTTATTATCATGGCCATGCAAACTACTAAATTACTTATCGTAATTCGATAAATGAGACATCAAAAGTAGCGTCTTGATCAATATTGATTTTCTTTCCCTGAGTGTAGGCTACCTGCCGAGGTCCTAGAAAAATATAAGTTATAGGCAAAGATTTGTTTAATAACAAAAGCGCAAAATGTAAACGGAAAACTTAAACGGAATACAAGCTAAAATAAAAGCGACAAGACCCAGCCAAGCCTTACATTATACCCCAGACTTTAGGTTTGTTGAGTTAAGGCTAAGTAGTTGAACTATGCTTGTAGAATCTGGGGCCTGGCTCTTTACGACATGTGATAACTTTATAACGGTGAAAGCATTAATTTATAAACGGTGGATTACTTCTGATGAAATGTTTTTGGAATAGGAACTTATCACAAACTAAGTTGGATAATGTTTGAAATTTTGAGTTAGGTACTATACCAAGAACTTGGCACCCGTACACCCGTGAACCTAGATAAATATTTATAAACGTATCTGTCACGTTGTAGCAGTAGCATGTTATCAAAAACAACACGGCAGAAGTTGAATGCAACTTTACAAACAATGAAAATTGTTATGCGTCAGTGAAAACACGTCGATCGTTGAAGTTTTTCAATGGAAACTTTGAGGCTTGGAGTTGTGTGAGCATTCCGGCCTGCAAAGTACTCGTGCCCGTGACGACTGCAAGCTTCTACATCACCTCAAATTAGACTTTCCAACCTTCAACCTGTATTTCTTTTGCTTAAAATTACATTAAATTACTGACCGCCTCTAACATGAGCCAACTGCCATATTTTTTGTTTTAATGTAATGAAAATTACATGCATAACGTTTCCCCGCCTGCCACAAACTATACCTAAGTATAATGAATTAAGAGTCTGTCTTAAATATAAAATATGT
Organism: Hesperia meskei straton; assembly: GCA_018248915.1. Taxonomy (NCBI): domain Eukaryota; kingdom Metazoa; phylum Arthropoda; class Insecta; order Lepidoptera; family Hesperiidae; genus Hesperia; species Hesperia meskei. The sequence goes on from DWJQ01000896.1 coordinate 3,948, forward strand.
CTATGTATGAAACCTTAGCTGTCTTATTAATAAATGTGGTGTAAAAATAGTCAGAGTTTAAATGTTTTTGTCTTTTTCTAACCTTTGACTTTAGAGAATCACATGACAGGGACAAAAAATTTAAACCTGGAGTAACTTTACTTTTGAAAATGTATAGGTACGTATATACATTAATACCACGCTCCTGACGAATTCAACAACACCTCATAATTATGACAAATTTCGTCCAACCATTTGGGCTGTAGGGCACCACAAAGAAATGGAACATACATACAAACATACATAGGCTCGAAATACACTACCCCCTTCTGACGCCGTAGGGAAAAATGAATCGCTACCGAGCTGCTGATAGCCGAAGCTTTCTGCAAACTGATGATGAAGGACCCGTTATTTATGGAACTGAAAGGCGTTCCACGTTAAACGTAACCTAATTTTGTGAGTTAAGTCCCGGCGGATCGTATTAACTTAGTAACTAAGCCTGCAACGTACAGTACACCCAAGATTCTCGCGCTAGGGACGGAGCGCCGACGCACACAATCCATGTAATTCAACGTCTTCGCGATATGAATAAATGACGAGACAACCTACGATGTTTGCACCTATATTTACTTTTTTATTTTTTATTAGGTATAATTGAAAAATGATATACAAGGTGTCTCATGAGTCATATCATTTAAAAATTTGAGAAATTAGGTTCTTTTTTATTTTCATCTATTAGGGCTGGTGAAAAATCAAATTCCCTAGAAAATATTGCAGATCACTTCAAAATGTGCCTGATGAAGATTTCAAAACGTTAGGGCACTGGCTATTTTATACGGGAAGCTTAAATAACCTATGTAAAAACGTAAGTTCATTCTAACTTTAAATGACCCAAAGGCATGGAAATCACCAGCTCTGCAACCAGCTCCGCTAGGTTAGTGCTTACATGCATCGAATAGAATAGGTAACATTGTAATTTCTTATTTTAAAAGATGTGCCAGGAGTTTGGATAGAATAAAAAATTGACGTTCATAATTTTATTCATAACAGAATTTGTATATTCCTAAGTGAAATAAACAATTTGAGTTTGAGTTTGAGTTTTAACCATAGATTTATTATATAGGTAACTAAAAATCGGTAATTGTATCACTTGGACGAAACCAAAACGTCAGTGTATGCTATATCTACACATGTATGGTTTTAACACTCATCACAACAATCATATTGAAGTATAACGATGAAATTTGGCAGAAAGGTATACTTAGTTGTTAGTTAGTAATCGTCTGCTAAGAACTAAAAAACACAATTCGATAGATTTTTTATATGTTAGCTTTTAACTGTTTACTGCGTGTTCAGATTATTTATGTTATTACTTTTACTTTTTATTACATAGCAGGAGCTTGTCGTCTGATGCCAGGTACATTTCAGTGATATTGATTGCGAACTCGGTTATTGTTTTATTAAAAGCTAAATTGTAAAGCTTATAATCTTGAAGCTAAATAAGGGGGAATCCTTAGAGATTGTTAGTTTAAAATTTGCACATTTTATGCAGCATGTGCTGGTTTTGTACATTACATTTATGAGACACGTAGTCAATATGTGGCCTTCATTTGAAGCCATTACATCCGGAGACTCGCCACAGTTACTATCTTCCAAAACTCAAATTCCGCGTATAATATTTTTTCTATAAATTTTACTCCATGACGTAAAATCAAAGATTGAATTCTACGAATTGCACAAAAAATGTCGTTAAAGGTGGCGAGAAATTGCAGGAAAGGCGACATAAAGAAAGTGTAATTTATTTTCTACATAGGGAATCCTTAAAAGTGCTAGGCGGAGTGAGATGTTATTGGCAACCTGTAAAAATAAGCTTTCTTCATTTTTATTTACTGGAAATGGAATTACGTAAAAGTGATACAGTCTCGTTTTTTTAATTAAACGCAATGAAAACCGGTAAAAGTGGCTGTCGGCACCGGCCGCCGAGTCGGAGGAAATTGAAAAAGAATTTATTATTATTTACCGCAGAACGCTGATAAGTTTTTGAACGTTTGAAAGCCGTCGTTCTTGGAATTGGTAGCTCACGGTTTGGTGAAGTGTTGCTGAGAGGCAGTCCCGACGCCCGCGCCGCGCCGTCAACCATCCTGCAATACAATACAACAAAGCATACTTCCAAAAACTACAAGGACATTAAGTCTGAACAGTCAGATATCACAACAGTCTTATTTTTTATTTGTCACAATAAGAAGATATGCGCTAAAACTTTCTAAGAATACACACCAAATAATTTAGTGCTCCTTGATACCTCTTTTATAGGTGTAATCTACATTAACATTGAGCGTTACTTTTTACTTAAAACTTACGAGTAAATACTAGATCTCTTAAAAGGGAACAATACAATAAAAACATTACGGATCGCTTACAAAAATATAAAACAAGTACCAAAACGAAGTACAATGTGTTGTAGGTAAATAATAACAATAATAATAATTTATACCTGAATATATGAACATGCTAAAATTCCACAATTCTGTAAGTTGAGTGACTGAAGACATGACATGCAGTGTTCCCGTATGGTTCAGAAAGCAAATATCTATTTTGTTATTCAGGGCACTGGCGGAGCGCATCGACATGCTCGCGACGTGTTTGGTGATTGCCAGAGGTCCTTTACCTCTCCAACGTACCAACGTACCTGTGTTACGTGTTGTATGATTGTATCGTCGGCCATCAAATTCCATGAGTTATCCAATCTGCCATAAGCGGCCTGCCGATGCCGCCCCGAGCGGTTGATGCGAAGCGTCGTCGCCGTCGGTCCGAGTCGAATAGCTCAGCGGGCTAATGATTCTACAAGTTTCAATAACCATGTAATCATTATAACTAACGTAAACCAACTATTCCAGGTTTAACCGTCCCCGTTACAATACCAAAGAGATCTTTACACGATTTGTTTGGCTATCGAAGCCATGTTCAGTTTTTGGTTAATAAATTTTTTCCAATAAATCTGTAGCGTATAGCAGTATGTCAACAATCGTAGCAAAATTAGTCGTATGAAAATATTGCACTGAAGATATTCAGCAACGATTTCACTAAAACAATATTGAAAGAGTTGTGTGCGGGGCGCGGGGCGGGGTGGGCGGCGGGGTGGGGGGAGCGGACACCGGCAAACCGCGCTCCGCTCTATTTGCTCAAGTCTACTAACAAGCTTACATGTCACTCACTCGTTTTCCTGCTGTTCGTTTTGTTTGCAAACTTTCATTGGCCAGTAATCTTTCACTACTTGAGAACACCCGGCCGGTTGTTGCTTCCCGCTTTCATCCAACTGATACATACTATAGGTATAACTGTTCTGTGGAGTTATTAATTCCTGACAAATGTAGCTCCTCATCTCAACGGTTGGACCAGTGTTGATGTAGTTGTTTTGTATGAAGGATTGCTCGTTCGGAAGAGTTTTTATCGGGCGACTAGTTTACCATCAGTAGTCTTGCGAGTGAATTTCTCAGCAATTGGCAAAATGTTATAAAAATTTGAAAGATTGTCGTTTTACTACATTACAAAGTAATTCATTTTTTAAGCCATCGGTAGACAGGATCGCTTAAAATGAAAACGGCTGCGATGGCGGGCCGTTGAGATCCTAACTCTAAGTATAAACAAGTATAAAATAAAACAGAAGCACGCAAAGCTGCTCAACAAATTTTCTCACGAACGTCCAGTCACCCAACTACCTAATTTTATCAGTCGAGCTCGCTTTCCCTTAACTCGTCATTCATTTTTATCACAGTCCATGTTTTACCCTCGTGTGGATCGGTATTTTTGCACTGTCGGGGTGATTATAGAAATTTAAAATTTCAACAGTCTATGTGTATGTTTGTATTTCCATTATTATTATGCTGCGTCTATTGCAGTGTAGACTACTGAATCAATTTTGATGGACAAGATATCCAGTTATTTATTGCAGTCAGGTTGACATAAACGATATTTTACAAATGACGAAATTGATACCCAAAAGAAGTGGGTCTCCGTATGTACAGTGAATAAAAAAAACCGTTTACATATAAATATAGCTAAATATTAAACCATACTCAGGAAAAGACTATTTAACACGAATCACTGAGTCTTGACGTTTTCTGATAATATGATAGGTCTGATCACAATCAGAGAGTGACTTGCGTCGTCAGCGTGATAACCTGCGCGGGCGCACCGAGATAAGAGTGCGGGCGGTCAGGCGGACGGCGGCGAGGACGCTCTCCATTCATACGCGGCCGGCGCGCGGGGGGCGGCGTCCGCGCGCTTCCCCCGCGCCGCCGCGCCGCTGCGGATAAGGGAAAGATAGTAAGGCTGCGTCCACAGTAGGCAAACTGTTTGCCGCCGACTGATTTAGCTGCGTATCGCTTTAGAACGCACTTCACATATTTGAAATGGAGTGTTCACAGTTTGCTAGTTTTGCGCTCACTCTTCGCAGTTTGCAGCGTTACGCGCGCCGACTATCTCAGTGAGCGGCAGACAGTAGCAGAGCTCAGAACAGTATGCTTGAGACGTCTGCAAATTGATCTGAGTTCGCAGCTGACTCGAATTTCTTTGCGGCTCACTTAGTCGGCGGCGAACAGTTTGCCTACTGTGGACGCAGCCTAAGGGCAATTTCACTCATCTATATAAATGTACACAACTGTATGCCAAAACATCGTCCCCAGACGTTGTGTTACACGGAAGCATCTACGAAACACACTTCTCAGTCAAATTCAAAACATAAGTTATAATTTCTAATTCTTATTCTGATTCAAAATCATTTAGATATTCGTGCAATAATGCGTTATACAGTTTTTTTTATTTCATCATTTGTTCCTTCTAATGTTTACCTATTTATATCCTAACTTATTTTGAACACAAATTTCGCTCACCACCAAACAAGCAAATCGCTGAGAGTCACGCAGTGGTATAGCTCCCGTAGTGCTAGCCGGGACAGTGTCCCAAGACGTCATATTTGTGAGGAGAATCCAAACATACAAAAACCTACAGGTTGCATGTCAAGTGGGATTCGTGTCATATTCTACTTTATTAAAAAATTCTAACTTAACTTTTGAGCACCTGACCATATCACCCACCTCATAACCCAAACATAACATAGCCTTGTAATTCAATTGTTTGTTTGTGAATTTCCCGAATGTTGGTAGTGTAATTTGAAATCGATATTCTCTCTGTTCTATATTCTCTCGAATCCGATATGTTTGATATCGAGTGATTTTACGTAACTCAAATATTTTATCTTGCTATCACTCTACATATACATATAAATTAAATGTTTAGGTACTCCATTTTATACACTTGTTTAGTATTTTTTGTTATTGTAATATTCAAAACAAATAAAGCAATTAATTTCAATCATTCATTCTATTTTATTTGGTGTAGATATAATACGAGTAATGATTATCTTCTACGCCATACACAATACTGAGTATTAAGTAGACTCACTCTATTACACCCTGCAGTGAGCAAGAAGTAGCTAATAAAGAGGTACTTACTTTAGAATTTTTAATGTAATAACAGACACTTTAGATAATAATGGAAATCCTGGACACCATATACATTGGTAATGTAGCGAGCCCGAGTGTCCCGACAAGCCTGACATCGCAAGGTCAGCGTGAATACACCCTGGACTACTTCCGAGTTGGAAACGGGACAACTCTTGTGTCTGTTCTGTTTTAATGCCAAACATTCTACCAAATGCCATTTTTTATGGAATTTAGATAGCAAACGAACATGCAGCACCACCTTCCGCTGCCGCCCATGACAACTGTGACCGACCCAGAACTAGACTCAATGAGTCTCGTTCTAATTCGGTCACAGATGCGTTGGTACCCTTGAGGACTGAGATGGTCGCCTCTAAAAAGTGTAACCGGCTCCGTCGTCCGTTTAATCCCATAATTTGATGCTCCTCCATCCTGCGGCAGCATTAGCGGTCGACCGTCCACCGTCCGAGGGCCATTACCGGCCAGCGGCGCCGCGTCGGTGCGTGCCGAGGAAATTAAAATGGCATGAGATAGGCCGGGAAGGAGCCATAAAAAATGTAGGTCGACTTGGAAATAGAATAACCTCGACACTTTCAAGGTACAAAACGTGCGATACGTGCGTCTCGAGCGAGCCGCGGGCCGCTGCACTCGATCGAAAGTTTACACCGATTAGTGCCGCGGCGCAGCGAGGAATTGATTGTTTCTGTAAATATTTGATCCACACGCGAACCCCGCGCGCTTCAATTCAACACATTGCACCCTCCGCTTTGTAGTAATTTACTCGTGTTGAAGTGTTTTCATTATTTATGGAGTTTACTTAAGCGGCGTGGCCTGAAAGTATTGCGAAAATACGATGTTCTAAAGAATAAGGAAACAAATAGAAAACATCATAATCTGCCCGGTGTAGGCGGGATTCTCACCCACGCCACGTCGTCATTGTACCTAGTAGGTACCTACAGTTACTGCAAAACATTAAAGAAATCATTAAGCACCTTGGACATCGATCACTCCTGCTTCTCGGGTGATGCAGCACTGGTGTTATCTGATTGTTGAGTAATCAATAAATAATGGCAGCGTTCAGTGTTGACGTGATGTCCGGTGTCGAGTGTCGAGTGTCGAGTGTCAGGCAGACGCTGTCGATCGGAAAACGAGCCCTCTCTTGTACCGAGTGGGAGAACTCATGGTTCATTACGTCCGAGAACGGTTATAACTGCTGATGTAGTATTGACAACACGGACGTTTTTGCTTTCATGGTGTGCCCGTGTGTACCTAGAGGGAAATAAAATAATTGAAATTCAACCCAGAAACATAAACTTTTTTAACAGGTCGCTTTAAATGGTTACATAAAAAATATAAATAAATAGTTTATGCACACTACTCGGGCGGGATTACTACGCACTACGCATCTATCGATTTGCATATTAATGAACGGTTTTTCAACCACATAATTCATCAAAGTATCCCGGAGAGGCCACTCAACATTACCAAGTGTCGAATGGTTTGTGCTTCCAAATGACTGTTAATGAACAAGGGAAGTGCACAACATGACGAAGAAAGAAATACAAACAGCAACCTGAAATGTCAGCAGTATGCTGTCTATTGAAATGTCAGCTGTCTCTTTCAGGCCACCTATATTCTTCGGAATTGGTCATGCTGACACGGTGCTCTGAACTGTATGTTCGGATTGATTCAATTAGGAAGTGAAAAATATTGTTGGTAATATGAAGGTATCTACTGTTTATGGATTAAAAAGTTCCTCCAGAAGATTTGTAATTCGAGAAAGGTTATTCAGTCGTTTGATTGCAAAAACGCAAATATTTTTGAATGTTAAAATGTGGGATTCTTCCACGCGACAGACAACCTACTGTTACTGTTCAAACCACTAAACATTAACGCAAATATCGTTAACAAAAGGTATCTAGATATTAAATATTATATATAGATATTAAATTGCGAAGCATGTAAGTAGGTATCACGGTATAAAATTGTATTGTAGGTATTGGTTTGCGTAAAATTAAGTAAGTATTATCTATCTACTCAATACACGTGATTATGCGCCAGGTAGTTTAGTGATGCAATTAAAACATATTTTTTTACGGATGACACCGCTCTTTATGATTAAGAAAATTAGCAAATCAATACGTATCTGACTCAATGCGAAGGAATAGAGATGAGAGTAAGAAAATTTGAACTAAATTTATCTAATTCAGCGGGGTTCTTTAAATACAATGTAGAATTGAACCAGGAGTATACTTTAAATAGTGTCGTACGCCGACCACGGGCAGGTGTCAGCGGCGGTGTCGGGGTGTCGCGGTGTCGTGTTCGACCATACAGCGACATACAGCGTGCGAACGCGACACTGCAGACAATACCGTCGGGCTGTGGGTGGTCTTCTGACACTCGTATCGTACGTACTTCAGCTCCCAGCTTCGAGAATGTTGTAATGAAATCACTATTGATTCCGTAGCTATAGGTACTACTATATCTCGGCATCGGTGTTGTAATTCAGGCTTCATTTTTGGCTTTGAATTTATTGCTCCATTGGTTACTGGGCACGAATATCTCCTGTATCGGAAATTTTATTTTAAGTTTTGAAACAATGATATGTCTGTAGGCTGTTATAATATCGGCTGTCCTTCAAAGTGAAGTGAATGAAACTACTGTAAACTTTGTTTATTTTGTCGTCAATGCTTACCTACTGAACGATTTTGCTGTTAGTGCGTTTCGCGGCCTTGCTAGGTCGTCGCCAGCCGGCAGTCGCAGCGGCGACAAACTGTTCTTATCGCTAAGTCTAAAGCTTTGGTTTCCTAGGAAAGCGGTGCCGTCATGTAGCGGCCGTAATGCAGCGGTGAATGACGTCACTAGAACGTTGTCTATGTAAACGAAATGGCGCGGTTTCCTG